>JBAMAV010001157.1:600000-875162 GCA_037043315.1 Amiota communis | reverse complement strand
AATCTTTCTGTAAAATATTCAATAGTTTTTAATAAATCGTCAATAAATGAATAAATATAAACAATATAAATACAATCTTTAACAATTTAAACTAATTTCTGAAAGAAACCATGCAACCCCATGCAACCCGGTGCATCCAACCTTCCTTTCTCATCATCACTATATTTTTTCTGTTACAGTTTGAGGATCAACAAAGAACACAGTTTGAGTGGCTCTTTTATTTTACTTTTATTCTTTAAAAGTTTGTCATTTAATGTGGGTTTGTATGGGAAGTACCCCACTTGGTAATCCTAGGATCATTTACATGGTTGGTGGATAGGTTAGGTTCGGTTTGCTTGGCTGATCATGAGATCTCACTTAGACCAATAATGGTCCTTTGTGTTGCCAAGAAGAAGTATGGAGACTCTTTAAATACTGTTTTTTATGCACTTTTTTGCGAGCTTTAATAAATTGCTACTTTTCTGATCCGCGATACTTTCCAAATGGTTGGTGGATAAGAACCAGAAACTTATAATTTCCAAATTTCAGTTTAATTAGGGAAAAAACAAAAAACTTTTCTAATAAGAACATTAATTTAGTTATTTGGGTTTGCAGGGGAGGTACCTCCCCTGGGAAACCTAGGATCATGAAACATGGTTGGTGGATATGAACCAGAAACTTATAATGTACAAATTTCAGTTCGATACGTTAAAAATCAAATTTTTTCTAATGAGAACATTAATTAGAAGGGGATTTGTATGGGAGGTACCCCACCTAGTTGTCCGATTCGACTGATTCCGACAAATATGCTGCGTATGTTAAAAAGAAACCTATGTGCAAAATCTCTAGCTCAAAAACTGAGGGACTAGTTTGCATGCATACTGACATACAGACGGACAGACGGACATGGCTAAATCAACTCGTCTCATCGAGCTATATAAAAAATATATAGGTATATTCTTTATGTGGTCTGCGATGTCTCCTTCTGTGTGTTACAAACTTCATGACAAACTTATAATACTATGCACTCCCGTGAAGAGTATAAAAAACGGGAAATCACCGAATTACAAAAGGCAGACTCAAATGATGAAACAACCAAGTTTCCGAATTTACGAGGCAAACAAAGAAATGTGTTTTCCGGATTACATAGTCTACCAAGGAAAGCAATTGATTGACTAGATTATCGCGATATTTGGATTAGCGATTTTTCACACTGTCGAATACATACTGTACTTATAAAATAAAAATTATTTTCGCAATTTCAATTAGTCAATTTTTTACAATGGCAAAAAAGAACAATTAAATGTTTTTATTGTATTTTGTTATTTTTTTTCTTTTTTGTTTTTATAATTTTTTGTTAATCATTGAATTCTGTTAAATTGCTATTTCATTGTTTTAGTATCTTTAATAAAAGCAATAGCCAACAATAATTAGTTTCTATTTTATTATATTTTTTTTTGGATACTTTACTCTTTATTATTATTTTTCCATCTTTGTTAGCGTGATCTTTGTCAATGCATCTCATTGTTCTTGTACAAGAATATCCGATGGCAACTTGATTTTAGTTCAGTTCAGTGTAAACACAGAAACTGCAAATGACATTTTATGTTTTTCGTTGTTTGTCTTTTTATTGTTGTAATTTTTATTGTGATATTTTCTGCTTTGTGAGAATTTTTTTTCTCTCTTTTATTTGGCGACTTTTATTATAGTTTAGTCTTAATGAAAAATGGTTTTTCGTATTTGTTAAATTTGTTTTTCTCTTTTGCTTTTGTTACCAAATAAAATATACATACATATGTAGGTATGTATAAGAAACTTCAGTTGTACCGAAATCTAAATATCTTTCATTCAAGCAAATATAGTATTTGGTTAAGCACCTCTAGTTGAAGATAAAAATTCTCCAAACCTGTCTTTTTTATGCTAATAAGCCATTCATACCGAACTGATTCATTGTTAATCGATTTTGCGTTCAGTTTGACGATTTTGGATCATGAACAGCTGTTTTTTTGTTTTGCTTATACACACTTTGACAAGTTGTGCCATTGGCTGTTTCTTATTTTGGTTTGAAAGAAAAAAAGAGCAGAAGTCTGTCGAAATTGACAGTTCCTATCCGGATATGACCGAAAATTTTCCACTTTCAGAAATTTACCAGGCCTGTTTGGATTCACAGCCGATTCCATTGTTGAATCTACCTGAATGGATTCACATTCTACAACAACAACTGTCATTTTTTCTTGAGGTTGTTGTCCAATTCAATGGTCGATTCAACATAGAATCCATTCACATTCGGTGTCAATGGCCTGGAATTGTTGCAATACAAATCTTGTTGTATCTGTCTGCTTATAAGTATGCTTACTGATTTTATATTGTTCAAAGTTGTATTGAGTTCAATGGTATTGGTCCTAAAGACTCAAGTTGGCAACTTAAATCAATACACCTAACGAATATGTTATACAAATGTGACCTTTCAGTGAATTTCCCTGAAAAGATGGAGATAGTAATTCACTCCTTGAATATGGCGTATCGCTGTGCCATGAAGTAATGAATCAAATATTCCTCTTCGCTGTCTTTTTGCATCAAGATGCAATCTAAAATCTTTGCTTCTATTTCGCAATACACTTCTTCGGATTCAGCTCACTCAATCCGTGCCTTCTAATCTCAAATTAAACAAAGCTTAGATGTGTGAAGTTTGATTCCACTAGACTTAACGTACATTCCAATAGTTGGGAAATTGTGTCTGAAACTTATTATCTCAGTCTTTGTCAAATTTCAACTTTTATACGAACTCCAATGTCTCTTTCGATGAGATATGACCCGTCGTAGTAAATACTGTCAAATGTTTTAAACTAAAAAATCAAAATAAAATTTTATTTTGCATTTATTAAAATCCGCTTAAAATTAATTCCGCTTTGTTTCGCTTGTCTACTAATGATTTAATCCCAATTGAGAATATTCGAAAACTAATTAAGTATTTCCATCCTTATCCAAATTTATTGTTGTTTTGTTATCTAAATATTTGATTCAAAAAAATAAACTGAAATAATGAAAAAATTGTGCACATGTACACACTCTGTTATGTACACTTATGTATTATTTGTCAGATATAGAGAATTTAATTTAATGAAATACAAAAATTTGCATAAAATTATTATTAGTATTTACTCGAGCTAACATTTATGTATATGGGGCAATAGAATATTCCGTAACAAAATAAGAAAGAAAACAAAATAGAAAACAGAAAACTAAGGACAATAATAACAACAAAATAATTATATTATTTGAAAATAATTTCCATAATAAATTTGTCCCACATTTTTGTTGAACTCATTCTTTTTAAGTTATCAATTTTGTATTTATGCATTAGTGATGTTTGTCACTATCTAGACGCGTAGTTACGAGGGCAAATCAATAAATTCTAGTTGAACATATTAGTAAAAGAACAGTTTAAGATTTTATTATTCGAAAAAAGTTGTATGATTCAAACAAAAAGAGAAATATACTGTTGAAACATACGCTTGCTTCTTTTGCTACCTAGATATACTTGGTTTGATGTTTAAGATACAAATTACAATTATATATCTTCAATAATATCGCTCATGTGATCAGGATCACGTTCGGCATATTCTTCGGCGTTTTGGTCCACTCCAGTACGAGCAGTATTAGAAACATCCAGTCCATGTTCAGCATCTTCTTCAGAATTTTGGACCACTCCAGTACGAGCAGTATTAAAAACATCCGGTCCATGTTCGGCATATTCGGCATTTTGGTTCACATCCGGTCCATGTTCCGCACCTTCGACATTTTGGTTTACATCTGGTCCATGTTCGGCATCATGTTCAACATTTTGGTTCACAACCGGTCCATGTTCGGCAACTTCGGCATTTTGGTTCACTTCCGGTCCATGTTCGGCATCTTCGACATTTTGGTTTACATCTGGTCCATGTTCGGCATCATGTTCAACATTTTGGTTCACAACCGGTCCATGTTCGGCAACTTCGGCATTTTGGTTCACTTCCGGTCCATGTTCGGCATCTTCGGCATTTTGGTTCACAACCGGTCCTTGCTCCGCATCTTCTTCAACATTTTGGTTCACAACATTTTCTTCGCCATTTTGCTCCAATCTAATACGAGTAGTATCAATAACAGAATTCATGTACTGTCGATCTTGAAGTGCTCGACGAATATCGATAAGAGGAGCGAGATGTTCGGTGTCTTGTATGTTATTAACGCGTACATATAACTGAGCCATTGCTCTGAGCGCATTTACTTCTTCAAGTACTTCGACTATCCCCATCATATTTGCTCTAACTCGCTCACCCTCCGGAAGAATTAACATTAACGGTGGATTAGGCTCGAATTCTGGTAAATGCTCCACGCCTTCTTGATTTTCCGTTATATCTTTCTCGGTAATCCAATGCGGTGTATCACCACGCATTTTGGAATTAGTCGTTTAATAAAATCAAGAAGAAAGGGAAATTCTTTAGAATATTTTTTTCACTCTATGATTATCGATTATATGAATTTAGTCAGGATTGATTGAAAAATCAAAGTGTTTGTATGTATGTGTGTATGTTTGTATTTTGAATTTGATAAAAAAGATTTCTCGCTTGCTTCGTTATTACATATGGTAATATAATCTAATCTAAGTTAGCCATTAAAACTTATTTGCTTATTATTTGCATTTGCCGTTTGACAAAAGATCGCCCCACCAGTAGTTATAGTTGATATTCTCAGATGTAAATCGTCATATGGTAACACCATGACTTTGTGGTTTAAGCGAGTGTATACAAAATTTCTTTACTGGAATAGACTCGATCGATGGATTTACAATCAAGATTAAAGTTCTTTTGAAGAAGGTTTGCTTAAATTACAATTGTTTCTTTTTTTAACAATAAAGATTTGATGTAAAAAAAAGGGAACTTCCACTTACATCAATTAAAAGAAAGATTTCAATTCTTTAGATTTCTTCTAACAACTTTATAACTTGTCCTCGTTAGCGTATGTCTTCCACTGTATGACTTTTTCATTATTGTACTAGTATGTCATTACTATGTACCTACATATATATTTTTGCATATCTCCCACAAAATGTAATTGCAGGGAAAATAGTTATTGTTATAGTGTTAACCTTATTGTCCATTTTAAGTAAATAATTTCCAGGAATTGAGTTACATATATCTGTTTTATGCACTCCACCGTAAAGGTTTTCAGTTGTTATCCTTTTGTTTTACTATTATTGTTACAGTTTAATATCATTTGTAATTTATGTTGATATACTAATACAATATTTGTTGTTATGCTTTTTTTTTTTTGTTTTGTGGGAAATTGAATGAAAATTTTAAAAGGGCAAAGTGCTTGCTAGAGTACATATTGTTATATAAGTTAGAGTATATACTAGTGGTAGCATGGTATTTTCTAAAGAAAAGCGCTTATATCTAATTGGCATAAATACAGTTAAATCTGTTATGGTTTAAATATTATTAGGAATTACACATTGTTCTTGTTATTGTTGAATTTGCTTTTGTTGATCATAAAGTGAGCGAGTGAGTGAGTGAGTGAAGTAAAAGTGTTTTTTAATATAATAGAAAATACAGTATTTGACCTAAAAGTATGCTACTCTAATTGACATAGTTTATTATTTGTTAAATGAAAGTTTTCTATAGAATTTTCCATGATGTTACAAACATTACCAAAACAAAAGCAAAGCTAATATAATTTTAAAAATATTTTTATTTGTTTTTTTTTTTTGTTTGATTGTACTCGTAATAGCAATGAATGACTTTAGCTTTTTTAGACCTTTTCTATCTCTCTCTCTCTCTCTCGCACTGGGAAGCGAGTTCTATCACTGTTCATCCCTTTCAACCCCACCATTAGTTGAGTTGTTTAATTAATGTGCAAAGTTTTGTCGGAAAATTATTTATCAGCCAACAGCTGGCAATGCTTTACAGTTGGTTGGCTTAGGGCGGAACCCATATCAGCCTGTCCTAGCCTATGTTAGCTTGACTAGCCTGACTCGTTCTGATTTGGCCGCTAGCATTTTGTCTATATAAATAGTATACCTTTTGCTTTTGACTTTTTTAATATTGTATTTTATTTTTGTATTTATTTTGTTGCAAGTTCATTGACTGACTTTTCGTTTGTAATAAATTAGCAACGTTCACTTGGTTTATTTCAAAGCTTATTTCAACTCTTACAACTCTTCAGTTCTCTTCTGTTCTCTTGAATTCAACAATGATGAGTGGCGGTGGCAACTTAACCCATCGTATAACGTTAATTAATAATGCAAACGAGCTTCAACTTGTTTATGCCGCAGGTACAAACAAAAGGACCAACAACAAGCAACAGCAACACTAACAAGTGAAAATTTTGTTGCAAGTTTACCACTTTACTGTGTTGTGTAGTTAAGGTCTTCTTTATATTACTGTTACTTGTCTGTTTGTCCATCAGTCCTTCTGTTCTGTCTATTCACGTGTCAGTCTTTTATATAGTTTTGTGTGGTTGCCAGCTATCTGTCTTTGTGTCTATCTTTCTTTTCAACATAGTTTCTATGATTTTTTTCTTTTCTCTAACACTGTCAATCTTGTCTGCTTGCCTGCCTGTCCGTCTGTCTGTCATACTGTCTGTCTGTCTGTCTAGATAATTGTCGCTATTTCTTTAACTTGCCTCTTCCACATGTCTCACCTCTCACCTGTCGCTTTAATGTCTGCACTTCTTTTATCTGAACTGCAAGTCTACTGCACTCATAGCAAAGGCAACATCAACAAAATCCTTTTTAGTTATTTTTCTTTGCTACTTTACAACTTTTCTCTCACATTTCACTTCACTTCAAAATTTTTTTTTTTTGTGTGCACTTTATTTCTTCTTCATGTACATTTCTATGCTCTTTCATCATCATTTAAAATTTTATTGCAATTTATCAGGTTTATTGCTTGCAATAATTTACAAAAACTTCTTTCAAGTTGAAGTTGAGAAACAGGATCGTCGCCTTTTTATAAATTATGTGCCTTTTTGTCTTAATAAAAATCACAATACAACAAGCACGGACGGCTTTCTCACTTCGTGTATCATCACGACAAGTCCTTTTAGGCAAATATCAAAACAAAAAATTTTTTAATAAATTTAAGCACATGTTGCCTACCACCTGACGAGAGCAACACATGAGTATATTGACGGGTGGTGTTTTGATAAGCATACGCAGGGAACGTTATAATTAAAACAGTGGCAAAAATAAAGCGAAATTGAAATTAAATCTCAAATAATGAAATTCTTTTGCCAAACAACAGCATCAAATATACATAAAATTTGTACATATAACCTTCAATTTTTGTTTCCGTTGCTTTAATTCAGGTTTTTCTTTAGATACTTTAAGTATGTCAACATTGATAAATTACTGAATTCCCGAAAAATATAGCATGTGAGACTTGTGTAAGTTGCATAAAATTAAATAAATTATTTGAGTGAAAGTCATAAAAAAAAGGTAAAAAGACCCCATGAAATGAATATGACAGTGACAACAGCAGCAGAAGCAGCAGTGGTTCCCTTTTGGTTACTTAATCCCTAAGCACCTTAAGATCTGTGGTAGGCTTATTCTATGGTATTCTTTGTGACATTTCCATTATAACATTATGTTTATACATATAAGTAATGATATACATATGAACCTACCTTATACGAGTATGTACGTATTCTGCAGGAGCACTTTTGTTCACCTTTAGAATTGTTCTATTAATCAAAATCAGCATAATTAATCTTTGTTTCTATTTATGTAAAGGTTTTCTTTGAAACTGAATTTATTATGTGAGAGAACCTAAGGCTTGTATTGTGTACAAAGAAATAATTCTATAAAAATATCGTTTACTTTTTGAGGAAATGTCAAATGATTATAATTTTTAGGTAAAGTTTTATTATTAATTAAATATGATTTACTCAGTCTCTGGTCCAAATGGGTTACAAATTAGGGATATACATATATATTCATTAAGAAAAGTATCCAACCAGTTAGGACATACTAGATTGCGGAAATTCAGATTTTATTTTCATAAGTACAGCTGTGTTCATAAAAATAGTAGTGCAGTTGGGTCGTAAGTTCTAATCATCGTTATCACGTCAGTGAACAGTACAAAATTCTTGCATAAAGTTCTGACAATATTAATTTTTTTTTAGTATTTTTATACTAATACTTGTTAATAAAGCCGTTATTGCCTATAACGTCTTTGCATCGACGTGGCATATGTCGCAGAAATTTAAGTTCCTGCCTCTGTAAACACCACCCAAACTTGTTTATTACTTGAAGGACATTTGTTTAATATCACCCCTTTATTTTCTGATCGGATTAAACTCAGAGGACAAGGCTGGCCATAGCATCACGTCGATCTTTTCAGATGCAAACGATGCCTTCGCTAGTTTACTTGAGTATTTCGGCTCATTGTTCTATTGAAATTGATATTTTCCAACTAGCATATGATAGCATTACATCCTTCAATATATTGAAGTACAGTGCTTTGTCTATAATGCCACTGATGATATATATAGGACTAGAGATGAGCTAAACAGCGACACAGTGATTCTAAACTGTGATTGAGTCACAGTCGTTGAAGGGAGAGACACAGTTTACTTGATTGATTGTGACTCACTTTGATTCAGTTGCTCCCTAAACTGTGTAATCACAGTTACAGTGATTACCAATCACAGTTTAAACAAAGTATACTGTGCCTCTCCCTTCAAATGACTGTGACTCAATCACAGTTTAGAATCACTGTGATTTCGAAATCACTCTTTAGCTCATCTCTAGATAGGACCTACGCTAGTATACAAAAAGAAAGAAATATCTACTCCTCCGTGTTTAACCGTCTTGAAAGTGTATTTGGGGTGGTATTCTGTGCTTGATGGTTGACTTACAAACTGTCTAAAGCCTCATCCACTAAACAAAGCAATTTTGCTCTCACGTGTTGCAAGTTTCGCCACTTTTCGGCTGACCAGTTCATATGATGTTTTGCAAACTTCAATGTTACATCGACGAGCTTCTTTGTTAAAATGGATACCTCTCTGGGACTTATCGCTTTCAAAATATTTTCTATAAGACGACGAACAATTGTCACATCTTATACCGAGAAATTTTGGTCATTTTCAATCATTTTTCATAACGCTATTGGTCTTGGTATAACGCACAATCCGCCTATCATCTAATAATGTTGCCTAGTACTTACAACCACATGTTTCGGGTTTTTTACCATAAGTAATGTCACTAAATATCATTGGGACAGTGCACTCAACAATAATTTCACTTTCACAAACCGGTTAACAGATCACGGTCTTCTCGCTTGGTGTGTCGATTAGCTTTTGGTGGATAGCCTGAATAGCGTTGTCACATTAATGATTTCATAAAAAAAATACAGTCGTTTACCTCTACACCCGTCTTCTATTATCACGAAAGTTTATTGAAGAAGACTCTATTTTGTGTCACCTATTCTAATGATCATAATATTGAGTTTCATTTTATAATGATGTGGAGAAGATGACTTGCGTCCGATCTTTTTGGCGCTCTTATTGCAAGTGTTGTCTTAGCTTGATTACTGTTCTGCTCCTTACAAGAGTATTATAATTTACTTAATACTATTAAGTTCTTCTTAAGAGATATTCTCAGCTATTCTCTACTCAATCAATCTACTCACCGATAATTTTCTAAAAAATACGATTATGTTAACCTCTCTAAAGGTTCATTCTTTTCTTTTTTTGATGTTGTTTAACAAAACTGTAACAAATTTCAAACAAATATTTCTTTTATTTCTATACAAAATGACAAATGCACATACTCATAAAAAAATATGAAAAATACGTGTGACCAACCATCAAACCCTTAACGCCATTTTTGCTGGTTTTGATGAACATTTTTCATGGGTTTTTTGTTTATGGCTAAAAGCAACATTTTTGATAAATGACACAAAACTGGCCAACAATAATAACAACAAAAATAACAATAACAATATAAATGAACAACATGTATGGGTTAAAATGAAAATGAAAATGACCATGACGACAATGTCAGCATGCTTTCACAATCAAACACATACATCATACTCAAACACACACACACACACACACACTCACATATACACACGTACTCGTATGTATATAAACATATATTATTGTGGTCAACACTGAAAACTATGCTACACTGATGGCTGAACTACTATGGTATAACGCAATACGAGGAATGCCTGCTGTCTTCAACCATAAATTTTTTCCACTTCTCCAAACGCAATTTCCAAAAATAATAAAAAAAAAATAATGAAAACAGACAAAGAGTAAAATAAAAAATAAATATTGCATATTATTTTGTTTTGCATACTTTGTGGCTAGCATTTGCCTGATTCATTTGTATGTGTATGTATATGGTACTATACATAAAAAACCGAGCACTACTTAAAATACAAGGCTACACATTTTCCGCTTTTTTCACTCTACTATGTTCTTACTAGTTTTGTGAATTTTGCAAACATTTTATAAAGTAAATGGGTGCTTAAACTTTTAGTTAACAATTCGAAATTCAACTTATGAATAGTACTAGTACATATTCCTTAAACTCTTTATCAAATTTTCAAGATTCTTTTTTGGCAAACAATTCTCAATTCAACTTTTTACATATTCCTTAGATACTAGACTCTTAATTAAAATGACAAGCTGCTCTTTACTTTAATTGATTTGAATTTTTTAATAAAATTTTTCATGAATTTACTGTCTGGTGTCTCAAAAAATTTTGTGTAATTTTTATTTGCGTGCAATTGGCAACTCTGATATTTTGACAGCTATCACCTATGATTATTCCGATTATTAAAAATAGAGCGTTACAAAATAGAAAAACGAGATGTCATTGTGTAAACCTTTTACAAAAATGGAGAAAGTTACACTGAGACCACTCGCAAATTTCACAGATAAACAAAATTGTCGTATTAGGGGCTCAGAAAAATCAACCACGAGCAACTATCTTGTTTGGATTTTGTTCAGACCGCATGATAGAGACTTACTTTTTTTAAAATGCGACCGGAATTGCAGTGACTGTGAACAACAAGCGTTACACTATCATGATATCGTAGTTCTTGTTGCCTCAACTGGACGGCATGGATCTGGTTGACATATTTGCCCGATATATTATTTCATATTTAATTGGAACATGTTGACATTACACTGCAATAAAAGTGTCACTACCCGATTACAAATACGTGTTTTTATTTTCAAATGAAATAGTGTACTCTTATTGAGACACCCGATATATTTTTTTAATTTCTCACTGACTTGGGTTTGGAATAGTTTGTATTGATAACTTTAAATGATATGAAACAATAATGAACATAATAATAATGGTTAAAGCTGCTTAGCTACCCTAAATACCTTTTTTCTCAGGTGTGGTGTGATGGATATGTAAACGTGTCTGATCGCAGATTTTGTCAGAAATCATGAAAATTTCTTAACTGAACTCAATTCTATTAGGTTCTGATACAGTTTATATCAAATTGACTGATCTATTCTCAAAATAAACTTAAATACTAACAGAGTCATAAATAGATATGGCTGTTAATGTCATTTTTGGTGCAAGGGCAGCACTTTTTGTGAATTTTTTTAGACCTGATTTTCAGTTAGTCATAAAGAAGTCACAAAAAAAGTTAAATTTAAATTTGTACGCACTGTAAATGGATGACATTGTGTTTTGTAGTTTACTAGCGACAATTTTAGATGATAATGCAAATATGAAGACAAATATATAATAAAATCATTTCGTGATCATAGTGATCCATTTTCAATGCCGGACACTATTTTGTAGCATAATTATCCATTCTCAAAAATGTTTTGCCAACAATTGATTGATTTTTGCTCATAGTAATACGATATAATAAGCTCAGGATTTCCAACTTGGGGAAAAACTCAGATTCAGAAAAAAAATTGTATTGTAAATAGACAGAATTACTGGAAGAATTCGCTAAGAAACACCAATTTTCATTATTTGAATAATTCTTTATTTATAAAATATTTACTAGCGTTCAGCGTGCCTTGCTACATCCCATATGTAATGTTAAAGTGTGATTTTTTGTTGCCACCAACATGAGTGAAATGCGATCGATTATTTGATATTTTTTACAAAGACGACTTAATTGATTTTGAAATTTGCTCCTAAGCTTAAAAAAAATAAGTATGCAAAAACCTTTTCCATGGTAAAATACATGTATGTGCCAACTTTCATGGTGATCAAACGGAGTCAGAGTCCATCGCCGTCAAACTAACCGGTCGATACTCGTTATTAGATTCGTTATTAGAAATGTTATGATAAAATTAAAGTTAACCGTGTGCACAAATATCTAACATTTTTTTATTAGAAACACAGCTCCTCGAAAGCAGCTAATAAAAATCTAATAAAAGAGATTTCCTTAGCAAAACAAAATGCTGTTAACATCCACTAACAGCCATGTTAGGCTTTAACAGCAAGTTATCACAACAAATCTAATAACGAGAAGCGACCGGTAAATTTCTTTTTCATTTTTATATACTTATATAGATTTAATAATTAAGATATAATTTCCTTATCTTCTAAGTGGGCATGCCTGGATAAAATGAAGTTTACAGACTGGCAACATAACTTTTGCAAACTAATACAAAAACATCTTGTTACAAATTTTGTGACTATTTTGAGAATAGGTCGGTTAACAATATTACTACGTTTTTAAGGAATTCTTGAAGGGTTCTTACGAGATATTTCTCTATATTAATTAACTTATTTCCATTGTTATTGATTCTAATCAATTTTAATTGTTACAATTAATTTTTGGTTTTTCAAAAAGGGTATTAACATTTCGATATAACTCAAGAAAATTTTTTTGCATATGCAATAGTATGTATTTCTGTGAACTGTTCTACGAGTTCTTCTTATAATTTGAGTTTGTGTATTTGACCAGCTTGTAGTGCGGTTTCCGTTTGCATGCGTGACTTCCGGTCTTATGCGTTTTTACTACTCTTACTGTATAAATACATTTATTGTATTGTATATATGAATATATTTCAATACACTTACAAAATGTTGCAATTGCGATTTTCATTCACACAATTTTACGTAATGAAAAAGCATCAGCTAACGGAAAACTCTTGGTTATGTTATACGTTGTTGTTTGTTTGCCCTTTCAAAAAATATGTTTTGTCATTGAGTTTTGTATTATTTACTTAAGCAATTTTATTTTTTATTTAAAAAAAGGTATAAAAGAGAATTTTGTTATGCATTTTTTTTATATGAAGTACGTGTCTAGACCAAGGAACAAACTTAAGTCCTTATAAATACATTTTTGTTGAGTAGTTCAGCGAATGTTAAATTAAATATACACTTGTAGAGAAATACAAACACATTCTTGCATAGACACAAACCATTAACCCACTTTCATTATTAATCCCACTTACGATAAAAGCACTTGAAACTTCAGACAATAAATCATTGCAGTCGACACTCATTAATCCATTATATGACCAGAAAGACTGTCAGTCAGATAGACAGGAAGAACGGCTAGTAGGTAAACAGATATGTAGGTAAGAAGAACGCAGTAGAAGCTTGCTTTTCTATCTCATTGTCCAATCCTCTGTATGCCAGAGTCGTGTCACTTATTTGTCTGTCTGTCTGACTGTCTCAAACCATTATGGGCAATTGTTTGACACTTCAATTGTGTACACTGGAGGTTAGTAACAACTTCATTATACAATACATTTAGACAGATACACACAGAGACATGCAAACTGACACACTACCTAGATTTGTACTATGCAATAGTATAAAGATCTAAACGAATGCAAGTGGTTTGAACATGAAAAATCACATGCGACCCAAAAAAAAATAAAACAAAGTAGCAAAATAGCAAATAGCATCAGCGGAACCAACATAAATCCCACTACAGTAAACGTTTTGTGTAGTTGGTGTAATTAAAATTGCAGCAAGTTGGTAAAGCAAAAAATAACAGAAGCAATAACAGCAAACCAACTCGCCGTCGTCCTACTACCATATACTTGTATATGAAGCCAATCCAAACCAATTTAGTCGAAGTAAGACCCTTCCTTTCCCAACTTGATTTGAATTGCCGTGTGAATTCGCTACAATAACAAATGGTGGATAGTACTAGTAATGTACTAGGTATAATGGTGGTGAAGGTGTGGATATAGTGGTGATGATGGTGGTGGTGGTGTTGGGTCTATTGGGCAATCTGGGGTTAACGGAAGCATATCAACATCAGTGCGCTGCATTTGTGTGGTCATTGCTTGTTAAAGTCAAATAGTACGAGTAGAAGTAGAAAAAACCTACATAGTATAAAAAAAGAGCACATTAGACTAACAACAGCCGCTACTATGTGTGTTTATTTTTGTGTGAGCACATACGGGAAGCATGTGTGTAGAAGCATGTGTTTGCAGCTGTGCGCATGCAGCTTGAAAATCGAAATGAAAACGAAAAGTAAAAGCATTGAAAATGTTTTTAATTGAACGTCTGTTCATCCTTTTCTGTCTATTGACCAGTCCGTCCTGCCATCCGTGTGTCCTTTCATAGTAGCTTTGCTACACTAAAAAATAACAAAAAGATAGACAAATAAAAGAGTAGAAAAGCATTAAAGTCGGCTTTGGCTATAGCCTAGCGATCCATAGAATGCTTTCATTCAGTGACTCATTCACTTACTCATACTTACTTGCCGCCATCATGTGTACATTAATAGTTGTTTGTCGGTCCAGTTCCATGTGTACAAAACCAATGCACCTCCCAACATACAATACTCACATGCATAGATACAATGTAAAGTACAAGTAGCAGTATATGTATGTAGTATACATTGGATGAGAATTTGAGATAGACAAATGTATGAGAACGTTTCTCCTACATACACACATAAGCAAACAAGCATTACAAAAACAATATTGTTAGTAAAAGCATTTCATTGCACTTTTTTTTGTCTCTAATCTGGTGCATTTCATTCTGGAATTTCAAACACAAATATCCGAAAGTTTTTTCTCTTTTTCACTCTGCGTCTATATGTACATAATTGTTTGTTGTTCTACATAACCAATATAGGCTTGGCCTAAAATGGCCTCATTGCAGTAGACGTTTCATTCAGGAGCGAATTTGTTGAAGAGGAAATGGAAAAAAATTATTAATTAAATTTCGTTACTCAAAACAAAACAAAAACTAAAAAAATTGTGATAAAATAACATTGGCCAATTTATCAAAAAATGGATTAGGATTTTATGGAATGTTGGGAGTTTTTTAGTAAGAGTCAGTTGGTTATCTTAAAAAATGAACTTTATTACATTTAAGCTTTGTCAGGAGGAGGAATTTCTATCCTGGTAGTGAAAGCTTTTACTGTATAGGCTACTGTAAAAGTTTATTTCCTGAAGAATATTATGGATGATCAGGTCGTTGTGGAGCGTAGAGTTCCTGGCGAGCCAGGGGTCATTGAAGATTGTTCTGAAGGCCTTATTTTGAACGACCTGAATTTTCCTCCGATTTGATCGTATTTCCAGAAATGAGCAAAGATTTGTTTATATACAATATTAACAGCTTATTTTCCTAGCTGAGTTTACTTCTATTGCTCAGTTCAGCTCCTCCTTCTATGAATTTTACGAGTTTTAATCAAGCTCTCTGTGCTTAAAAGTCTATTTAAGAAGGAAGATTAATATTGTTCACTCATCATTTGTGAACCGGGCTATCCTCTATAAATTGGGTTACAAAGGCTGCAAGGATGGGTGAATACAATATGGGCTACCAACCCATGTACTGTTTGGAATGCAAATTGGTAGTTCCTTTGGGTACGAAGTCTGACCAGAGCCTGTGTCTGGTACCACGAGAAGTCAGAAGCTCACGGAACTTGTTCCGTACTGACCAGCGTGTACGGCCCCTTATGGGAGTATCGCGGTGGCTGTGGTCTAACTTCCACAACGTTATACAATCGGGCGCTGTGTCCCAGAAAGCAGTAGAAGTTTAAGATAAACCTTGATCCCGACCAAGGTAGGAGTCATATGACCAAAATAAAATAAGTATAAGAATATCCAAAGGGACATTGATTGACGCTCGATCCGTGTGCTTGGGCAACCATTGGCAGGTGCCCACGTAAACCATTGGACTTCTTTTGCTTACAAATTCCATCTATTACACAATTCGAAAAAATGTATCACATCTATTGAATTTTAAATGGTTCTACGAATTACATAAGGAATTATAAGTGTAACATTTTGTTCATAATGTTAAACTGATGGACCGTAATTTTCTAGTAAAAAATATAAATTGTAATAAAACTATTGCTTAAAGAGCCTCAATGTCAATTCCCAATGCGTCCTTACCTGTATTTTGCAATAATTTGGAAAATATTTTCTATTGTAAAACATGAAATTTAAACATTGACAATAACAAAACTTAAGGTTTGAATGGCACCCACAACTGCTTGGTTTCCTTTGTAACCCTACATGGTTTTAAATAGTGTTTATTTTAAGAAAAAATCACAGATTATTTAACATTGTCAGACAAAGGATATTTTTGTCTTTTCACAAGCCGCTCATGCACATATTTTATATGCAATTCGTATACTATTGTAGATTCTTTAACACACGCTTGATCCTTAAAGATATTTTCTTATTGTTGTTGACATGATGTTATTTAGAGATTTTGAATTCTGTTTGCATTGTTTTCGAAATTGTAATATGTCCGTTTGTTGGGCACGGATGGTTGGTTGTTGGTTGGCTGACTGGATGATTGGAGTCTGAAACAATATCAAGCTACTAACTGCCTACTACTACTGCTACTGGTATTGCCCATTTTTCCAATTAAAATCTTTTTTTATATTTTTCTTCCTTTACAGAAAAAAAAAAAAAAAAATTGAAACTTGTTTGCCATGAGTGCACTCGATGAACGTCAGTCAACGTGAAGCTTAAGTTAGTTTTTCGATTTTTTCTATAGATAAAAAGAGAAAGCAAACATAGTGAAAGAATGAGAGGATGAATTTGGTATGCGTTTCGATACGTTACAGTTTTAGATGAGCCTAGGCTCAGCACGGCTTTTCTCAACTGAAATGGCAATGGAATGCAATAGACAATCTAGTATGTAGTATATGTGGGTGTATCTGTGTATGTTAGTCTGCTCTGACCTGTCACGCATTCGTCCATTTGTATGTTCATTCATTGTTATTACTGTTCTTTTGTTTTTTCTTTCTGTTTTTCTGCCTTTGTTTAGCTACTGTTAACAAAGCCATTGCGACTTCCTTTCTCCATTCTCTGTCTAACATCTAACCATTTTGGGTATTGGGAATATCTAGTATGACTTGGGCAACTGTTTCCGTATTCCCGCGACCATATGCTGGAGATTTGTCTCGTGTAAACAATTGATAAATTGAATGGATGCTTGTAGAGATACGTAACACATACACGTATCTATGTATGTATCCATTTAATATAGAGTATGGCATGAGAGTAGGTTGATATTGTTTGCTGTATTTTATATTACGAGATTAAAAACGTAACGTTCTGATTGTTGTTTCATTTTTTAAGCTCTCGAAAGCTGAACAATAACAAAAATTGTTGTTGTTGTTATTGGTTTTGGGTCGAGTTGGGTCAATTTAATTTTGTGGTAAACAAAGGATTTTTCCACTTTTTATAGTCCTCTCTTTATTGAGTTGGCAACAGATTGATTATATTGAAAAAATTAAGTGTTTTGTTTTTTAAGCGTAAAATTTAAATTGTTCTTAATTAAGTCTTTTGCAATATCAATATCAATATCAGGAATCAGTTAGCCCTGCCACTTTAGTAATGCTATAATTAAATAAACCTTTATTAACAACATGAAATATCTGTTGAGGGCAACTGACTCTGCTTCTTCTTCTTCCGTTTCTCTCCAATCAACCGACAAAACAAACAAAGAATCTTATCAATGAAATATGTCAAATATTTTACGCAATGTCGACGATATTTTTACGCGCTAAATGCATTCAGCAGCAGCAGCATCAGCAGCAATAACAAAATACGAAGAATTGCCAACATTTACCACAAAATGCAAATATTATGCATGGAAAAGCCTTCAAGTGAAGTGAAGCCAAAGAAACAACCAGGCAAACCATTGAGACAAGAGATTCTACTCTACAAGACTAGAAGGACTAGACTAGATGACACAAGAGATGGGAAGAGACGCCTACGCCACGAACAGCTGCAAATAGCGACAGGCAGTCTGAGAGCTTCAACAGCCAAGTCGTTGATAATTTACTCTTTTCTTTTTTTTTTTTTTTGCTGTAGCAGATACAGATATTTGCTTTGGCGCCCCAAAACCCGCGACTTTTGGCAGTCATCATAGCCGCCGGCAGCTGCATCAGCAACACACACACAGACAGACCGATAAACAGACAAACGAACGACTGTAGACATTTCATAGTCATGCAGCATTATCATAGTTGCCTTTTTGTTGTTGCCTCCTACACTCGTGAAGTTAACATTTATCCAGATATTCTTTCATTCCATGTTGAGCCACATTTGTGCTACGGTTTTCTGTTTTGCTCTCCTTTGCTTCATGAGTACTTTGATTAAATATTAAAGCTGCTGAAGCGTTGGTGTTGTAAGTAAACACGTATTCACGACGACCTATGATGATGGCAACTGCTTATCAGAGAGACACCGCCGCCAATGTTGCTAATTTATCGCTTTAATGCGTTCAAGTTGGCAATACAATTTCAGTTGAGTGGCATGAACAAAAAAAAAAAGGTAGCAAGATCAGCAGAACATTCTAGTATTAGTATAGTCAATCTCTTGTGAAATGTGTGACAATTTAATTGAAATGTCAAATTTCAATGTTAAACACAAATTTCTTTATCCCATTTTATTTTGTTTTAGTAAATACAATATAATTTTTTGTTTTCAATTTCATATGATGGAACTAATTAGTTTGCTCTTTTGGTTTTAATTTTACTTACTTCAACTGCAAACAACAGCTAATTAACAGTTTATAATAAATTGTTGTACCAATAACAACCACTACTAGAATTACAATTATATAATAAAAGAATATATACTACAGCGACAACAATAAAGCCTTGACCCACATTTATGTTGGTTGGCTGCTGTTGACTTGGTAAGCATGGTTCATAATATTATTTTGTATTTTTCAAAAATACAAAAATCTAAATAAAATATTTTTTCTAATTAAAAGCACATGCAAAAATTCATTTAAAACAAAGACCAAAAAACCCCATACAAAGTAAAAAAACAAAACAAAAGCAAATGAAAATAATAACAACAACAACAACCAACACGACAATATATATTATTTTATTCGTTTAAAATACAAGTGGGAAAATAATATAGTAGAAGAGAAAAAATATCCATAAAAATAATGGCAACGTTTTGGCAGCTATAGAAATGCATCTCCTGATGCTGCTGGTGCTGATGTTGATGTTGTGCATGGCTTTGACTGACTTTAATAATCCCTTCTATTACTTCACCACACTTCTGCTCTCCCTCTATCTCTCTCTCTCTCTCTCTCTCTCTCTCTCTCTCTACTATATGCATGCAATTATGTATTACTGGAATAGAAAATGAATAACTGGTTTAACATTGGCCTGGTCAAGCCAAGCCAAACGGAAACCCAGCGACATTTAAAATATATGTTTATATGTAGTAAAATTTTCAACAAAATTCATTTTAACTGGTCATCACCAGTTTAGAGTCCATTTTAGCCCATGGACATTGAATTTCTGTGTGATTGGTTATTTTTTAGCTAGTGCCACATAATTTAGAATAGTTACTAGGGCATTATGATTGAGCAATTCCTTTTGGATTTGGATAATAATTTTTTCAAATATATTCCTTAGATTTATTATTTATAGATGAACCATTCCATCCAAAGTCAAAACTTATTTCTAAAATCTTCAATGTCCATATTGAATACATCTCCGTTCCTTCAAGAGATCTTTCACCCCTTGTTGGAATAATTCATCCCTCCAACAACTATCTAGACTCGATTCAATAGGATACGTCTTGGTTACACAAACTTAACGAACATCCACCTCATTGATAAAAACCTAAACAACATTTGCCCCTTTTGTAACAACGCACGTATCGACATATCTCACATTTTGATATCTTGTACCTCCCTATCCAACCTCAGACTTTCAACTTTTGCTAACTTTGATACCATTCTCCTCATTGCAAATCCGGCATTCAACAACATGAAACTTATCAATATACAAATATAATTGATAATTATTATGAAAATCTTAAGTTCGTATATTTTTTAATGAAAGTTTTGTATGGAGAGGAACTTTGGACATTCCACCGTGTGTGGTGGCTCCACTAAACCTCCCTTCTCGTCCTCTGGGCAGTATGCCTACTCCGGAAATGCTTTATGTATTACTTCAGAGTAGGCATCCTTTGAGCTCATTATTCTGGTCACCTACGTCTAGGCATGTGCCATGACTCGGGAAAGGCGGACTCTGAGTCCCCTTACCCCTTACATCATGTTCCTGATATTGCCGTCAGCAACCACAGAAGCATCCATTTCAATATTTTTTGCCTTGAGGACCTTTACGGTGAACGCAACAATCAATTTCAGCGTCTGCATAGTCACAGCATGATTTTCTGCATTTCTCAATTCTGTGCAGGTATTAACGGAAATAGGAATGACCTGTCAGCAGCAGCGTTATGTAATAATCAACCTCTCCATGCTCACATTCTATCCAATGTCGGATTTGTGTGATCAATCTTGCAATCTATTATGTATCTATTTAAAACATAAATAATTCTAATAATGAAAGGTTATCTTATGAATTCTGTTGTTCTTACAATTCATCTTCACAGTATTTATTATTAATTCCGCATGCTGAGCATTTAATGTTTATTTTTGTTTGATTCAGCAAGCGTTAATACTGAACATTTTTCTGTATGTCGTAGCCTGCATATTGACTTTAGACTCCCTAAATTCATGTGCACTGACCTGTAACTATGCCTTGACCAAAAAAAAAAAAATTAATGAAAAGAAATGAAAATATGGCAGTGAAGTTCTTATACCTTTCACTTTTATTGAGTTAAATTTATATACTTATAAGTATTTTTTTTATGAATAAAATGTTTTATAAATTGCATAAACTTTAATTACCCTCACAATTTTGGTCATATATACTACTCATTGACTCATTTTGTGCATTCTCTTAACAATCACTCAAATAGCAATATGTTGTGTAGTGTAGAGTTTAATTACTATCTCGTGTTAATATCACATACAACTAGCTATCAGTTATCTATCTTATTTGACTAATATGTTCATTTGGTATGCAGAGTAAATAACTTATAGCTAAATTAAGTGTTCTTCCTTTGGAATATAATTGAAACCATATCAGGTCCATCTAATTGAAACATTTTTCATCAAAAAGAAAACCACGGTTATGCCACTCCTTCTTACAAGTCAAGTGATTCCAAGCAAATAATAGACGTGAGTATTTAAGTGGGTTGCTTTTCATTAACTTTAATCTTATTGGATGTTTAATTTAATTTAATTTAATTTTAAATTTGAACAAATTTTGGAAGCTGCACAGTGTGAATTTGATGCTTTTCGAACTATGTATTCGGCAATAGGGAAACGTACATTTTAGGGCACCTTGTCATATTGTTTCCATAGTTTGAAGTATTTATAAAAGAATTGTATACTACAATCTTGCTTTTTTCTAATTTTATTTTGATCACAACACAACTTTCAGCACGTGGGTTTTTACTCAGAATGAAGAAATCACAATTGTCCCTATTCAAATGCATGCAAAGTTTTTCTAGCATAAGCAAATATAGAAGTTATTTACACGCTAATTTAAATTTGTTGGAATATATACAATCAATATATGAACTTATAAATCATCAATCAACTTCTCAGGGAATAGCTTTCATATATTGTACATTCATATATATATTAATGATGGGATGTATTGATCGATTCATATTGTAGTACTAATCAACATTATATGTTGTACATGCATATGGAACCTATATCAATTTCTGCCACTGTTACAAATGTATGCATTAACTTAATATACCATTCACATGAATTGCCACGAAAATGAATGTTAAAAATGAAATAACTTTACGTAGTGTAGACGGAATTGTCGCGTGGTTAAGACCTCGAAGAGCGCATGCCTTTTTAAATCCTTTGGGTAAATTTGCAAAAGTGAGCAATGCTAGATTGGAGTACAAATGAATTTTTTGCTGAAGTTAAACTGACTGAATTTGTGTGGGATTGTTTGAGTGGGATTGTGTATTCGTGCTTTTAGAATATGCACACTGTGCCCTCAGGCATTAATTTTTTTTTAAAGGATTTTTCATATTTTTTTAAGAGTTTATATATTTTTCGCTTTAAGCTTTTATATTCATTTGACCAATGTACAGTTGTAGTTGTAAAGAGTTTTTTGTTTATTTTTTTTTCTGACTATTTTTAATAAAAAAATAATTTTGTTGAACCCTTTGCTAAATTTTTTTTCTTGTTTTGGTCAAGTATGGCACGCTTTAGCTTAATTATTTCAACACATTCGTTGTCATCACAGCATGAGATCCGGTTGATGCTGTTCACCATTATCTATCCTTAATCTTTTAGTAGTTGTGGGTTGTGGGACTTATGAGGGCGTCAAGTAAATATACTATACTACTACTACTACTATAAATGTGGAGCACAACACTCGGGAGCATAATGAGTTTTAATTTTTCACAAGCTCTTTGTCTTTCTCTCAAATCCCCTTTTAGCTTTCATTTTCTTTTCACGTCCAGTTGTCATTAAATTTAACCATAGCATAAAGTTTATGTCATGACATTTTACTCGACTTTGAAGCTACTTTTTTGTCAAAGGTCAACTTGCTTAATAATGTGGGATTTAGAAGGGCAGAAAGAGTGCTACTGGGTAAAGTCCCTTAATACAGCAGCAGCAGATTCTGTTGTCATCAAAGTTTTTTTTTTTGTTGACTTTCACTTGCATTTTGGCCTTGTCAGTTATTACACTTTTCCATTCTCTTGATAAGCGTTTGAATTTTAAGTTTGCTGGATGTTAGAAAATTGGAATTATGTGAGGATGCATGACATTTAATTAAGAATGAAAGAAAGAACATAATTATTAATGAAAAATATATTTCACTACAATTTTTCTTATAAAAGTAAATCATTTAAAACAAAAACAGAAATATATTTTCTACTAAAAAGC
This sequence comes from Amiota communis, assembly GCA_037043315.1. Lineage (NCBI taxonomy): Eukaryota > Metazoa > Arthropoda > Insecta > Diptera > Drosophilidae > Amiota > Amiota communis. Next base: position 851,971 of record JBAMAV010001157.1, on the reverse strand, counting down.
AATCTCAGCTTAACTTCAACTTGACTTAAACTCAAATTGTTTTTGCTTAAAGGCGACAGTCCCATTTCTCTTTTGCAAAGTTTCTCGTTTTACGCAGATTTCCTGTTTCTTCTTTTTTTTTTCAAAAAACAAAAAATATAGCAACTTGGAGGAGAAAGTTGAAGTCATAAAGTCTGTTGTTGTTGGTGCAACAGCACACAATGCAACTTGTGGCAACAGCAGGTGTAGCATGTGCAACCATGACACTGCCATTGCTACGTGAGGCAACATTGTCATCCACATAAACAAACATAATCACAGATATATGTATAAGCAAATACAAATACACATACAAATGTTACCCGTATGGATTCCCAAAAGTTGACATGAAGTAGAAAAAGAAAAATGAAAAACATAAAACCCAAAAGTTTCTTTCTATCTTAACCTAGAGACTATTTTTCTTCTACCATTTTGTCTTTTGCAATTCTTTCTGCTCTACTTTATCCATGTGCATGCAACATACATACATATATGGTAAGGTAGAGAAGAAAGCGCTTTGGTGCACTTTGAGTGAGCTCAGCATGAGTTTATATAGTCATCAATTGTTGCCACCGCACTGCATCATCATGTGCTTTTGTGCCCCCAAAAGAACACATCAAGAAATGCACTTAAGTAAATTCAAAGTGCAAGACAGCACAGAAAACAATTTCATTCATATATCGTGTAACAATAACAACAACCATTACAACATAAATGTGCCACTTAAAGTGTGCCAACATTTCGTCCTGTTGAGAGACAACAAAAATTGTGCCACAAATGTCCGACACCCATAAGTATTGTATACTATATAGTATGTATGCTTCTGTTGTGCCTGTTAAGTTACTTAATGAGTTGTATGAGCTTTAAACGCTCGACTGATGATTTTCCGTGTAATTTTTTTCTCCATCATTACACACACATACGAGAATATACAGAATGGATTTTCCTGCTTTTTCATACACACACATATACACATTTCTATTTGCAAACAACAATAACAACAAGTTTGTCTAGTAAAGAATTTTCACTTCCTTTTATACACACACAGAGTTTTATACTCAAGCACTCTAATCGCCGGAAAGCACAAGTAACTTATGACATATATGAGTGAATACTACTCAAAGTTTCCTTTTACACGCTAGAATTGTTAGCGATACAAAAACACCATAACAACAAAGAAAACTAAGTGACTACAACAACAACAATAACAACAAGAACAACAACAGAATCGAGAATAAGTACTATAACAATAAGAACAACAATAACATCATCATACAGCCAACAATGTGCACACAAAGTGGTTTTTCATAAGCATTCTTAAAGCGGCTTTTCGTTTTTCTGTTCATTGTTTGTACTTAAAGTACGCACTGGATGTTATAACGAGGACTATATAAGCATAGTATTATATATCAAGTTTCATATATGTACCTACTATATACAATAGTACTCTGTCATCACTTAGAGAAAAGCTATTAAAAATAACTAAGAATTTGGTATTGGGGTACTTCTGGTTATTTAAGTTCCTGCAACAATTGATATAGTTAATAATCATGTACAATAATGACAATTTTTTAAAGATACGAGTATCCTTTTGATCATACCCTGCAGTTATGCATCACTGATCCAAAACTGGTTTGTGGCTTGTCCCATTGGATCAAATACTAGTTTCAGCAATCTCCTTTTATATGTATTCAACTGTGAATTTAGTATGGCGATGTCATTAGAAGGAGTCAATTGCCACCGCCTGCAATACCGTTCTTCAGTCGTGTCATCTGTCAATGCCACCGCCTGCATTTCCTACGAAGACTAAATTAACTAACCAGGGTCTACTGACTTTCTATGGAAACGCATACTTACAGATTCGCCTCTGCATAGCCTGCGTCTAGTGAATTCAATAAGAAAAGGGGCTAGTGAATTACTCTATCGAAACAGGGGCTATAGCTACCAAGCATACTGCAGGGTATCTACCGATTAACGTACATACTTTTTTTTATTGGGTTAATTGTCATTTTAAATCGATTTGAATATCTTAAGAGATGGCAAAGTTCTTTTTAATGGAACTTATAAATACTCATTAGTATATATCAGGGCTTTCCAACCTTTCTGGTTCCATGGGCAGCAATGCGAAAAGCAATGTCACTTCGGCTAGTCCTAAGCCATATTCAGACTTCACTTGGGCGACGGGTTGAACGGCCTTGGTTTATGTGGTAACTATATCATGTACACAATAGTACACATTTTTGGGAAACTATTACTAAATTATCGAAAAAGAATGCAAGTTTTTCTTAAAATCGTTAATAAACTTTAACAAAGCTAATTTTGAAATGAATTCTTAATGGGAACTACTCAACCAAGTAAACAGAGAACTCTGATCAAGCACACATGACTACATGTAACACGCACCTTTACCAAATATAAATCATCCATAACTTTGGTGTATTAAATGTACGAGATCTAATTATTTTTTCATGATGTATATATGTAACTCTACTACTTATCTTAGGAGACATAGTCACTTATTGCCCTATATGGTACTCATTTCTAAACATTGCAAAGGAACCAACAAAGTTTATATTTTACTTATATCATTTCTATTTTATATATCTTCTTAGCACTATTTATTCCCAAAGGTATTTAAATAAGGCGAAACACCCCACATTACTTGCTATAACTATACTCTATCACTGATAGAATAGTTTAAATAAAACTACCTAGCATAAAAACGGCTATTTAAATCACACATACGATCTCATTTTTTTGCAAAATCATTATTGCGTGCGTCACACATAAAGGAAACGATAGATAAATAGACATTTCTCTTACTGTTCCCGACCCAAAGAATACATATAAAAATAACCATTGTATCCTGTTGTGTTGATTGAGATACAGATACAGATAACAGACTAACGACAACGCAAACGACTATGTCTCGTCAGCGTAAGTTCGTTGTTGTTTGCTCGTTAAAGTATTCTTTATGGCTTTTGCGGCACGCAGCACATTCACACAGTAAATGAGTGTATGAGGAATTGATGGTGTAAAACTATGGACATGGTTGTTGCGGTTCCTTATCGTATTCTCTGTTGCTATTACACACTTTGAAAATAGACAATCATCATACATATCTGTAGTAAAAGAGAGATATGCACATAGTAGTATATAGGTGGGTATACATATGCAATTGTGATTAAGACACATTTGACACGTAAGCAAGTTGACTATAGCTTTGGCTTATATGAATTGAATGTGCGGCTATAAAGTTTTTAGTGGTCCGCAGTCCCATGTCTTCTGTGTGGTTTTAGTGCGAAATCATTCATCAGTTGATATACGCACGTACACATATGTACATATATGCAGAAGCATATAAAAGGCCACCGAAGACTTTGATGAGGATGAGTATTAGGATGATGATGACAGCAATGACGATGAGTAGCAATTTCAATTAAAAAGGGAGTCATTGCTAGATGCGCTTAAAGAAAAATCAACAAAGTTGCTTAACATATACAAATATACAATGATGTAGAGGGTTGTTTATAATATTAATGCAAAGAAAATGCTTTAGAAACATCTAGGATATATAAGCTTAGAAAAAAATAATTATAAAGGGAAATTGATTTAGTTTTTGTCCCGGATTCATCCGATATCAAGGTTAGGTTATGTGAAACAGGCCACTCGCGGTTATATGCTGGTTAACCGGATGCCGTATAGATTTGAAAGATAGGAATAGGTGAGGTGTTTTGAGAGGGTTTGAGTAATCCACTTTTGTCCAAAGTCGGTCCCAAAGATCACCATCTGCCTTTAAAACCAAAGTGATGGAAAATTCTCGCTATAACACTATTCTATTAAAAAAATACTATCAAATTATGAAGCATCTCTCGCACATTTTTTGCATAGAATATTTAGTTCTATATGCATATTGTACACCCATCCTATTTAAGTAGATGTATTTGACTTTCTGTTTAATTTTCTTTGACTTGGTTTGTTGTAAAGCATTTTTACATAATGTCATGTAGATCAACTTCACAGAAACTTCCAACACAGACCATATAAATGTACTCTAGCCCAAGAGTATCCATGCACGTACTGGCCTTAAATGTCAAATCCATCTACCACTAAGTTCCTTGGAAAAAAGAAAATCAAAGTAAAGGCAAAGCTAAGCAAAGCAATAGTGCTAATTTCCATGCAACCTGCTTACTTGTCTATCAAAGAACCTTTTTGTAATCCTTACTTCAACTGAACTGAACTGAACTTTTCCTTTACTGTGTTGCTCCCTTTTTTTTTTTTTTATTTAAAATATCTTAGTAGAACCTTTGTTTGGCTTTTGCTTTGTCGGCTGGCACACGCTTCCATTTCCACTTGAATAATATCCTTTTTACCTTTATTAAAATGCAACAAAGCACAAGTTTTCTTTGCAACAACTTAAGTCAACTTTTTTTTTTTTGCTTCCACCACTTTATCATACTCCAGCGACTTAATCAGTTAGCTTGATGAGTCTTTAGTGTAGTAGACGACTGGCAGGCAAGCAAAAAATAGTATTTAAAACAACACAATGAAATAAAAGTTGATTTTACAATTTCGCAAAATGGAGAAAGACTGAAAAAGGATTACAAAATTGAAAAATACTAAGAAATTTTGTTTAAGAAACTAAGCCTTTTGTAGTAGAAGATGTATTTATATATACTGAGTAAAATATTGTTTAATAACTTTTTACTTTAATACCCTACACTCATAAAGTATCGTATTTTGATGAAAGTTTATTACTTTATATAGTTTACGTATTTAAGTAATATCTTTAGAATTTCTTCATAATGTAATGTTTCCTTTTAATGTAGTGAACTTCTTAGAGATTTTTAATAGGTGACACTTTTATGACTGCTGCCATTCTCTCCATTCTCAATTAAACAGTTTGTTTGATTTGGAGTATGTTATCGATAAGGACTGAAATTAGACCCCAGCCTACTTGAATAGTAACAAACATATTTATATATGGTAAACCTTATTCAGTCACAAAGGATAACACAGATTCCACGGCTTGGGACTTTTTAGTCAATTGTTAGGTCAGCTGAATACGAAAATTATAATAATTTTTGTTGAATTGACTCTACTTCTTTACTATGACCATATCATCGGTATTCTAAACTGAAGGTCATTTCGTCCTCCTTGAATACAATATCGAAGTGACTCCACGACAGTTTTACAAACTTTGTGTGAGAGCCCAACATTAATTATTAACTATTATTTTTAATAAACATTTGATCTCTAAGCTTCATGACAGCCCACCGTGCAATTAAACAAATGCACGAGATGACGAAGAAGTGATAGCACGCAATAGTGAAGAAGAGCTACGCTCTGCGGGAAAAGATGAGCCTTGCTGGTGGACCTCTAAGAGCATTGAAAAGGATGACTTGGGTGCCTACTCTGAATTAATACATAATGCAGTTCAGGAGAAGTTATATTATCATACAATATTGTAGGGGTATGAGGAGGGAGGTTTAGTGCACACACCACACACGTAGTCATGACGGTGGCTGTAGGCACAGAAGATATCCTTCCTAACTCACACCAAAAAATGATTCTCTTCTTTGACATTAGCAGTTTTCTTAACTTATCATCCATTACTAGACAGTTTATTGTCATTAAACAAACTTGAAGGTTAACTAATAATGATGAAGAGTACACAGTATTTGTTTCAACTGTAATCTTTTATCACTCTTGTCTATTTATATTTTCTTTTTTTTAATTTTCTCTAGTGATTTCATTTTTCCTTTTGTTGTTTTTCTTATTTTAATAGAATAAGTGTCGCATGCGCCTTCATTGGTTTTTTTTTTATTATACAATAAAATATCCTTTTGCATAATTTTCAAGTTCGCTCGCCCTACTTTACCCATTTACCACAAATCTACATTAATTGTTTTTCCTCTGACATCTTTTCTACTTTCTTCTTGTGTTTTCATTATATTTCTTTTCATTTATAGAGAGAGACTATTTTCTTAGTTTAGAATAAGAGTCCCATAAAACTTTTCATTTATTTAATAATAATAATATTTTTGCATAAAACTTGCCCTTTGTTATTTCTCTCTCATTACAATGGACTGGCCTTCTTCGTTTATTTTTCTTGATTTTCTCTGAAATTAATGTATTTTTGCTTGGTTTTTTTTTCTTTTCTTCTATTTAATGTTTTACGAGTTTCTTCTTGTAAAGTTAAAAGAAAAGGAAAAAAACAAAAAACCAAACAAACTCTTGCGAGTTTTAAGTTTGTTTGTAAATGCTTCTCCTGCTTCTGTGACCTCATAATTTTGAACCATGATGTGGGCGATGCTGTATAATGGTGAAGATGATCTTTTCCAACTATCTTAACCTAGTACCTCCTTTTTCTTTCAATGCTTTTTACACTTCTTATATTTGCTTTAATCTCTGTTCATGTACTTGGGGGCGTCTGTTTTTCGCTAATTGGAAAAGTTGCAAGTTGTTATATCCTGTGGTACACACTCCAGAATGATACGATAGCTTCAAGTGGTGCGTAACATGCGTTGATTATTGTTTTGTGTCCCTTTTTTTCGCTCATTTTGTAAGCCTTGATTTCTACTTGATGATTATGCTAGCCAAACAAAGTGAAACGACTACTCCGCCTAACTTAACTTATAAATGTTTTGAAAAATTTGTTGTTGTTGCCTAGTTTTGGGCAAGCTAACGCGACCCTAAAAAGCATTTATTGACAGCTGTTGTGGGCCCACAACACCAAACGTCAAACGTCTATTCAACAATATTTTTTAAGTTTTCCCAAAGTCAAATAAATTTTAGCCACAGAAAACTCATTTAAGTAACATTAGCGTGTTTTTTTTCTGGATTTTACTGATATTATTACAGAATATATTTTGGGTTTTTTTTTTTCGTTTTATGTTTATTGCCGAATTAAGCAAATGATTGGCTATTTTTCTTTAGACTTTCAAAGTTTAAGTCTTAAGAAAATTCATTATGAATTAAGCATCACCCAAGAAAATGAGTGTTTTAAAAATACATTAGTTTCTTGGACTAGGAATGGCAGTTTTTGATTCCCTAAGGCAGGCAGTCATATTTTACTTATGATAAGTGATTATGTTTTATGAGTTTGCTCTTATTTGTGCATTTCTTATAAATGTTGCAACATATTGTGCATTGCAATAAGAAATTGATATGATTCAATTGATAATAAACATAAAAAACAAAAAATACCAACTCTACTTGTTTTGTTATCCTAGGACCAAGAAGTACAATTCCTTTCCTTTGCTAAGCATTGCTGTTTGGTCATTCATTTCATTCATGAACTTCGTGAATGACTTCCAGTCGTGATATTTTGCCAAGAGTACACACTTCGTTTAAAAACGAGCAGGATTCTGACGCATGCGCTTTGCAGAAATACTGGTTAAAATATGGGTTTCTCATATTCCAGGCAAAAGCAACATTAACGAAGGATAACCGTATGATTCAAGCTTAGAGAACTCGCATTTGTCCGGCGAAGAATCAGTCAATCGTCTAAAACGGCAATGTGCGGCAGACAGAAGCGCATGAAAAATTCATAAAAGTCTACGAATGATAATAAAGACGTCGTACCGAGTGAACATTTTTGAACTTACGACAAACTTTGTTGAATATCACCAACCAACCAACCAACCAACCAAGTGGTGTAGTAAATGTTTTGAATAGGTGCGTACGAAGGAAGGACCAACAAAACGACCATTTGATGAATGTTCCTTAGGAACGAAAACAATAAAACCAAAGGCATCATCATCACACTTGCATACTATTGCCGAACTTACCTGTGTACTTGTGGTATTTATTTGTTTACGTCACTCATGTGTGTGTGTTTTGTGTTGATGATAGTGTTGGTGGCAGTGGTGTTGGCTAAAAGTTGTGTTTCGTGTAAAATAATAAAACAGTAACAAAAACATTGCCTACCTTGCGGCGCTGTTTTTTAAAAGGCAACAAAAAATAAAACGTGTAATGTGGCTCAACCAAGTTATGCAATGCAAATAAGTGAACTAGTAAAACACGGCACAGCACCCAAGTGTATGCTATAAAAAAGTTCTACATTTATTTGTATATATCACAAAAATTTACATAAAACAAAAAGGACATATGCACATATAATATAACAATATTTTGAAAAACTTGAAGAACAACAAACACCTTTTGCTATCACATTTAAATTCATCGCAAACATTCAGTTGCTTCATTGGCAACTTTAAGGAAAACTTTCAAACATCTCAAAGTTATATCAAAGAACTAAGTAAATAAATATCAAAGACAAGCAAAAGCAAAACCGAAAGGTAAATAGAAACAGATAGACAGATTGATAGACAGTCGGATAGATACATAGATAGTTAGATAGACAGGCCAGAAACTCTTGTCAATCTGCACCCAAAAAATTAAGCTTGTGTAAGCATTTCTTTTTCGTGATTCTTATTTTGATGTGCGTGCTGTGGTCTTTCACTCGCTCTATTGCACTTTCGTCCTTTTGTGTTTAAGTTTCTTTAAACACATTTCTATTCACATTTATTAGCCGGGTTTTATAAAATACAAAAAAATAACAATAAATAAAAAAAAAGAAATAAATTATAATAAAAAACAGAAACAGGACACGCATGTGTTCGGCAATGTGTCGTTTTTAAGGACATCACTTTTGTATGTGGCAACCGTAAATGGAATTTGAGCTTCAAGGAATTTCAATTTATTTGCGTCAGGTGAGAAACACGAACACCTTTTTTTAACAAAAAAAAATATATAGATAAAGAAACCCTTTGAAGAGAGTGGATAACAATAAAACTGAATACAAATGTCCTTTTGTCATGCTCACACACAAATATACAATTATTTCCTTTTATAGAATTCAACATAAAATACAATACAATATATAAAAAAAGGAAAAGCTTTGCTTTGGTCAGCAATAAATCCTTTCCTTTCTCATATCATATCATACTCTCTTTCTTTCTTCCTTTATTTCCTTCTTTAATCTTTTCATTTTCCTCTGATGTCACTTGAGTCAGTCACTCTATATTCAATCATCTATCATAATAATAATAACAACAATAATACAATATAATACCTAAGAGAGAGAGAGCGAGAAACAATCTCCAACCAGAAGAAGAAGCCCCAAGTGTGTCAACCTTTTCATTATTATTAGAATGCTTGAATCCTTTCTTTCTTTATTTCTTTCTTTCTTTTCTTTCTTGTATTCCTTCTTTCTTTATTTTGGTGTTGCTTTTTTTTTTTATATGATTATTTTCATTCATGTGTCCTGCCACAATTTGTTACCCACAAGTCAAGCTGCTGTTGCCAATTGTGTTCCTGATGATGTTCCACTACTGCATTCTTCCTAAGCTCAACTGATCTGAGATTTTCCATGTTACGTGTGTGTATGTGTGCTTTGCTCTGGTTTGCTTTTTTTTTCTCAATTCTTGTGTGTTTTGGGTTCAGTGAATTTTCTATTGAATTTAGATGAGTATTTTGCGACACAGATTGCTTAGTGTTGTTCCAGCAATAGCAACATTGTCACAGCTGCTTCTACTGCTGGTACTATTGCTGTTCTCAAAAGAAAGATACTGTTGTCTGCTGACCGACCATAAGTCCTTTGAGTCCTTTTTGCTGTCGGTTTTGTTGAAAAACGAAACAAAAGCATTTTAAGCGCATTTAAGTGTAAAGTGAAACATTTTTCTCCGAATCTTCTATATTTAGCAGCTTCCTCTCTTCTCGTGCTTCCTTCCACATACTATTGATGTTGCTTTGGTGTTCATTCAAGTTAATGTAATGTAACAAAAGTAAGTATGGTGTGTGTGTGAATTGAATCAATTTAATGCCTTAAAATACAAAATCCATTTACTCATTACTTCATTTTTAAGTAGATTTTCGTTACTTGTATTAAATTGTCTGTGTTCATTACATCAATCTACTGTATGTATCCTCATCCTCGTCAATCATCTTTTCACTAGTCCTCCAAGGTTGCTTTACTCATCATCATCATCATCATCATCATCTTTGTATTGCATACTTGAACGCGTTAACGTACACAAATAAAGTTAATTAAATGCAAACAAACAGACTCTCATCCATTCATCTCCATCTCCAGTTCCCTCTGAAAATTTATGTATGAACTGAAGTTTTTGGGGCTTAGTTAGTCTCTTTTCGATGCATTTGCTTATGTTTGGCTTTATAATCAAGTAAAACAGTCAACAAAATTCTCCATTCAACACTTCATGCTTTTCCATTTGAATTTTCTTCTTTTGCCTTTTTTTTTTTGTGTTATTTTTTTTTTTTTTCTTAGTTTCTTCGTCTTCTTCAACAAGAACAATTGACAACACAACATTGTCTGTCACAAAAACCAAATCTGAGTAAATAAAGAAAAAGGAAGGAGTAGAAGAAATATTGTAGTTTGCAATGTCACGATACTGTGAGCGCATTTCAAGCACGTCTACTATAACAACAAAAACAACAAGAAAACATGTATACAAATTTACTTTTCTGCACACGCCTTTGGCACATGTAACGCCCTCTTTTTTATGGAGGGGTTTATTTTTGGGAACCACAAAATCGTTCATCTACACTTGAGCGTCAACAGACACCCGCTTTGGTACACTTTCACTTCGTCTCTTTATAGCGCGCTGCTCATTTTGTGTTTGCTCAAAGGATTTACCTTTAAACAAAAAAAAAAGAAACAACGAAACAAAATACAAACATATACAGATACACCAAACTACCCATTGGGTTAAGTAGAGACCAAACAAAAAGCACATTTCCTGCGTTTTTCCAACACCGAGATTTTTTTTATTTTTGAACATTTTTTAGATTGTGTATTTTTCACTGACATTGCAAATGCCAAAGCATACACGGTAACGACGCGTACTTATCGCTTTTCCCCCCTTACTTTGTCACTTTTTCCCCACATACTTTGACACCTTTCTTCCCCGCTGCAATGGCTAGCAACGTGTTTCCTGAAAGACATCATGTTGTTTTTAGCTCTTTCTATAACAAAAAAAAAAAAAAAAAAATTGTTTTCCTTAATAATTTGTTGGATAAGTTTTTCCTCTTTACTTTTTTTGTGCTAAGTTGACATCCAAAGTTATTAAAACTTCGAAACTCTTCGATGGTAAGAACTTACTCAAAAAGCTTAAGACTTGTCATATTAAATTGTAGTAATTTTTTACAGCAAGAAGTTTTCTCTCAAATTACAAAGGAAATGAGAATTTAAAGTTGTTGGAAATGTGCAAAATAAAAATAATATAATTGTCTGTCAATAGTTGCCTGTACAAGGTTGGTTGCCATGAAATCTACAATACAATACAACCTGGTTGTATGACAGTATTTCTATACAAGCCACAAATGAGACTATTTTCAATAATCCATATTAAAAACATATAATATGATGTACATTTTTTTTTTCTTTTCTCTTATATTTTTTAACGTCAAATCAACCAAAGGGTTTTTAAACATTACTATAATTTTTAAGGAATAATCACGTGAGCTTAAAAGAAGTGATGTTTACGGGCCCCTGCTGGGGAGTTCATTAGGGTGAAGTCGTTTTCACCTTCGTGGGGTTCTGTTGTGCATTAGGGCCCTAACTAGGGCTTATGGTGTTGGAACAGTCGATCTTTATTACGGATCATTAAGAGGTTTTTTTGTCAATTGGGTTTCTTTTACAGATCACGCGTGACTAGTGTCATGCTGTCATGTTATTTTTATTCAGTAATGTTTGAAAAATCATCATGGAAAGACTCACGCCGCCACAACGTCTCCATATTATTTAGCTGTATTACGAAAATCAGCGTTCTGTCAAAAATGTTTTCAGTGCACTTCGAGCAAAGGCCTTCTGAGACCACTATTGTCAAAACCATCCGTAAATTTGAGTCGCAGTGTACGCTTTTAGATGATACGCAACCGAACAGACCACATCCAGCCCGTAGTTAATTGCAGCATTTAGGCTGAGGAGCAACCTGAAGATATTCTCGAACTACCGTTACATTCACAGAAATGCACAGTTTGGTGTGGTTTACGGGCTGATGGAGTTATCGGTCCGTATTTCTTCAAAAATGAGGCCGGACAGAACATTACCGTCAATGGTGCCCGCTACCGCACGCATGATAACGGACTTTTTGTTATCTGAAGTTGAAGCCCGAAGTGTCGGCGATATTTGGTTCCAACAGGATGTGGCCACGGCACACACAGCGCGCGACACAATGGCTTTATTGAGAAATCATTTTGGCGAGCAGTTAATTTCGTGTTTCGGAATTGTCAATTGCCCGCCTAGATCGTGTGATATCACACCTCTGGACTTTTTTCTCTGGGGTTATGTGAAGTCAAAAGTCTTCGCCGATAAGCCAGCTACGATCCAGGACTAGGAAGTCAACGTCACTCGCGTAATTGGGCAGATACAGGTTGCAATGCTGGAAATAGTGATCCAAAATTATACTTCCCGAATGGACCACCTACGGGGTTGTCGCGGCCAACATTTGAATGAAATTATTTTCAAAAAGTAAATGTCAGAGTATGTGCTTTCAGGACTTAATAAAGATTCGGCCATCTAATTTCTCTTTGTGCGTTTTATTTACAATTAAAAAAAAAAGCTTCTAAATGAATCAATATGGAATAATGAATCTAATGCTGACTAAAGTGTATGAATCAATGAAGCTTCTTTACTTGCCCTTCTGTTACTTTGGATCAGTAAAGTTTTAACGAAATTATGATCTCTTTTTTATTTGAGGCACACTGCTGAATACGAGTATCTTATTGATGATATTATGGTATATCTAAGACGCATTGGATTATATTATATCCTTTGATAGATTTTTTCAGAAATACTTAAAGTCATTTAGAAAAGAAGTTGTTAAATAACTTATATTAGTTATTCTTATAAACGAATATGTAAAAGTTTGCTCTGATAATCTAATTAATCACCACATTAGCCGTTATAATGATGCTCTACACATACGCTTATCAAACCTTCCGCTACGGCTCTTCTTTCAAATGATTCCTAAGAAGGGTAAAAAGGCTCCACCGGTTGTATACACATATGGCAAAATTAATACGTACATGCAGTTTTCATTTCTTTGCATACATTTTTTTTTATTTTTCTGGTTGTGCGGATATCGTAAACCGATTTAAATTAATAGATTACGATGTGGCAAAACTTTTGCAATCAAATGAATCAAGTTGTCTTTAACAAATATAGCAGCAATTAGTATGTCAATATTTCGTCTGATTTTTCAAAAATAAAAAGAGAACAGTATCGCGCACTAACATCACGTCGGAAGCTATAGCAAAGCACGCCGGGTACGCTAGTATATTATATAACTTAGCTTAGTTACTCTCTGTCATTGTTATCAAACCTCTGTAAGTTTTAAAAAGTATGGTAAAAATAATACAAAAAGAAAAGCTTAGTACTTATTTTACGAGATAGAAACGATCTATTCGATTTAATTATTTTTGGCCTATGGCAGTGACCACTGTGCTATTGGGACACCACCGTGCTTTAGTTAATTTTGATTTTAACAGAGGAGATCCTGTTTGGATCATTGAATGACATGGGTTTGTCGAGGGGGCAGTGAAGGGTCGCCAAGTACGAAGTGCCAAATGTTTAGTGCTAACTTATCTTCAAGAAATTCCTCATTTAAGGCTACAGGAAATTTCAGATTTGTTTTCCCCCTAAAGAAAAAAAATCTTAATACGCTTTCATAATATCAAAATTACAATTTTTTGTCCTACGTTTCACGATGATTCGATTTTGGCGTTTACAGTGGATTTTTTGAATCATCAACAACTGTTTTCTGTTTTTAGCATAGTGGAACGTTGTGGCAACTTCTGGGAAGTTAAAACTGAAAATGCGCTAATATTTAATTTGGCTTGTAATGATTTGATATTTTGTTGATAATATTTGGAGACATTACAATATAATGTCTTAAATTTTTGTTTGTTTGTAAAATTAACTTAATTATATGTCGTTAGTAGTCACATTTAATATTCTGGCACAATTGAAAGCCGATAAAATTGTAGGCGAAAGGAAACTCCGGATCACAACTGGCAATACTCAATGCTGTAAACGATGGGGGCCCATCTCGTAGCCTTAGAGAATTGCGGAGGTGTGTGTGCTTTTGAAAACATAGTTTAAGTTGAAGTCATCTATGAAAAAAAAAAACATTAAACATTTTTAGTTTGGTTGCATTAATAAAAATGAATAGAAACAATTTGAATTACATTTCTCCTCTGCCAAAACACAGAACTTTCATAGTTAATAGCCACAAATAATACAACAATACAAATAATTATAACAATTAAATGACAAAATAGGAAAATATTGTTTGACTATTTGTCTTGCTTTACATATTCAAAATATCCTAAAAAAAAAAACCATATGTCATTTCATGTTTTAATTATGACCATTCGAGTAATTTGTTTGTCATATATAGTAAATAATTAGCCTAAATTGGTTTTAATAAAACCTTAATTAATACATGAGTTTTATTTGTTGATCTTGATTGTTAGATAGACAAAGTGAAATGAACTATGAAAAATAATAGTCCCAAAAATAATGATACTCACAGCACAGGTGTTCTCAGTCATATGTGGATAAATAGTAGTAATGTCATTTCTTTTTATAATGACCAAGCGGAATAAACTTTCATGGAAGAGTTTTTGGTATTTTTATTTTTTTACACATATTCAGCTAATGGACACTTGGCACGTGTAGGAAAATCACAGATCTGCATGTGTTTGATATACAAAATAAAAAAGAGAATATGGTAAAATGAAGTGTAAAAGAAAAATGAAAAAAAAATGTGGGTAAAGTGATTTTAATTAAATTTTTCACACGATTTGTGACAACAACAGACACACGAAAACACTGAAATGTGTGAGAAGAGTTACACTTACCTGCATTGCGGCGCTATAATGCAATCCATCCGGACACCTGGCCGGCTGTGGTACTCCACTTTTACACATATAGAACAAATTACACTTGCTGGGCGATGCATAATGTACCAAAGCAAAACCCTCCTCTGATGATGATGGTGATGATGGCATATTGCTTTGGGGACATGTAAAATCCAATTCCTCTACATGATCATTGTCATCAATGATAAAAGCAATAGTCACACTAACGGCAGTGCAAACAATTGCAATAGCCTTCAGTAAAATGAATGTGTGGCAAGCCATTTTCCGTTGTTTTTCTGTATTTTTTAGGTTGATTGCTGTTTGCAAAATAAGTGGTTACTACGAGTAAAATTAAAGAAATGATTCTGTTTCTTGTTTACAGTTTCATTATGTATAGTGAACTGTCAATTTTTGTCAGATTGTGGCCTACTGTGGTTCTTTTTTTCTCACTGAGTTAATAATACAATAAGTTAAATGCTATAAAACTTATCAGTGTTATTTTTTTTTCGATAACATTACACGATTAAAACAACACTAACAACACTAACAAATGACAACAAGACCAATAATGAGAACAAAAAGCAATCATACTGATAAGAAATGTCTATCTTTTGAAGAAGATAAATAGAATATTGTATATATGTTATGTTGTAACCTACCTCAAAAAATATATTAAAATAGAAAAAAAAAAACAGTAGACACAAAAACAAAGATAACTCAAGTACAAATAAATAAAGCAAAATAAATGAAACACACAATTTGATGTTTTTTAGTATATGTACGATATTAGTAGAGCACTTTCTTTATTGATACCGCTTCAAGCATATATTATATCACCTATATAATATCTTATTTTTTTTTTTTTTTATAACTTATTATTTATTTAGAATCTATATAATGCTTATATGTAGACAGTAGCTAATTTATATGAGGTATACAGTTTCTTGAGGTTATATTAGAAAGGGTAGGGATTCGGTCACTGATTGAAGCGGAAGGGAAGATCTAAGGGATGATAGTGCTTAAGTCTGCGTAGTTGCTGGCTGTTTTCCAGAAGATGCACTGCGATGTTCGAAGCGGCGGCTAAATGCAGTGATGGTCTCTGCAACTGTATCAATCTTGATGTCGCATTGAATGATATCGTTGCGAACATAGAAAGGGACACCTATTATAATGCGAAAAACTTTGGACTGGAACCTTTGTATTATGTTAACATTTGAGGCTGCAGTGGAGCCCCATAACTAAATGCCATAGGTCCAGATTGGCCTAAGAATCGCATTGTAGGGCAGTAACTTATTGCATAGTGAGAGCTTCAAACTAGGCCTGAGTAACAGTACAGGTTCTTGAATATAATATTTTGATAAAGAATTAAAGATTAAAGATTAAAGAATCATATATGATTAATGAATTCACGAATACAGACTAGGGATGCCAATTTCCAGGGCTCTTATCAATCAACAGATGTCAAGATTTGAAAATCGCTGTCACTTCAATGAATTAATAAATATTTAAAGGCAAAGAATGATCTCAAATCACCTACTGAAAACTAATTAGCAGCTTAGCAATGCATACAGTAACGTGCCATATTCTCAGTTTTAAAGAATTATTGCTTTCCGTTTCTGGAAAGTCTTGTTTACCATATAACAACTTCACCATACTCACTACGCACAAGCTACTTGTTGTATTTTGAGTATTCACATATTTTCTGCAATTAGTTCACCGACGGCACAGTATAAGATAATCTATCGATATGATAACATAAAGACCACTGTGATACGCTATTTGATGCACTTAAAAAATAAGAACTGTTTTTCTGGATTTCTAATATGTTATGTTATGTCTTAATACAAGTTATGTCGTAATATCCAAACAAGGTTCTTTATATGCCACAGATAAGTAGTAGGTAATGTTGTAAGATAGAAGGAAGAGAGGAGAACTTTTTATGTTAGCAAAGCCCTACAATGCTCCACTTATGAGGTTGCCACGTTTGAATAAGGCATATTCTAATACGAATAAGGCAGTAAAAAAGACACAGAAAATAGAAGTGGTGTCTGATTATATCGGTTTTCGTTTTGTCAGAAGGTCGATTTGTCTTGTATTTGATCTTGTCAGTGTTCGTGGAGTCACATTTTGTATGTAAGACACTGTCTAGCACTAACACAATTGTTAAACATGAGCCGGGAAACGTTATCAAAATTATGTCAATTATGAAATTAATTTCATTAAATAATAATAATAATAATAATCTTAAACAATTAGTTAAATAAAATCTTTCGTCGTAATGATCGCGCCGACTTGCTCTCGACTCGATCCGTCGGCCTCGATTTGCAGGAAGCAAATTACGTGCAGCCACGACTTCTTCTAAGTTGATTAATTCTGTTCATGTTGCTGCAATCTTTGGTCGTCGGCATTGGTATTATTGTCATTGTTGTTGCTTACGTCGTTGGTACTACACTCGTCTTTGTAGCTATCATCGCAAAAACTGATGTAGTACAATAATTTGATGTTGGGATGTTGTAGGTGTAGATGTTGTATAATGTAGGTCCTAATACAAACTCCTGAGGAACTCCGCCACATATCAGCTTGCTTTCTGAGTCTATACCGTCCATGAAAACTCTGAAAAAGAGATCCGTCAAAAAGCTTTGGATTAGGTTTATTAAGTACGTTGCAACGCGTTGGGGTACGAGTGACAATTAACTTGTATATAAGTCTCTTTGCCATACTGTGGCAAAAGCTGCTTCGACATCCAGGGTAACTAATCCGAATGATTTTTTTAAAAGTAATTTCCTCCTTAGCAAAGTTAGTTAATTTTTCCAGGGGGTGAACGCAGTTAAAATGATGAGGTAATTCAGTGTGGCGATGGGTAAATTTTTAATGCACACATTTGGTATTTGTTCAGGGCATGACCTCTTCAGTAGTAATGACAGGAATATTTTGGTCCACAGTGATAGTCTCAAGGAAGTCTAAGGAACTGGCAACTAGGACATTTGTTTGAACATCAGACAGAGATTCTGTTAAGTGGTGTTTTGCTTCAAAGATGTGTACTAGAATATTTACCTTTTCCGATCTTGTTGCGTACTTTTGATTATTGTGGTAAAAACTAGGGATAAATTGTTTTTTTATTTTTATTAACTCTCGCATGTTCTCGTGAACTTATTATTACTTTTGAAAATGATCCTCATCTGCATTTATATTTGGTTAACTTGAATTTCTATTATTTTTGCAAATTTCTTATTCAATTTTCATTGTCTTAATTTCTTGTCATTCCCTTTATGCCATATGATTTTTGTTTCATGACAATAAACATAAACAAAACAAGAATAACAAGAAGAAAAAATAGAAAAAGCTGACAACAGCAAACTTCCGTTTTATAATAACATTGCGCATACGCCTTGTGGCGTTCCATTGTCGCTAAGTGAAGCTATCGTTGTTATGTTGCTTTGCGTTGCTTACTTCCTCACTTCACATCACTTAAGTTTTGCTTACTTTGCTTGATGCTTCTTTGTTTGACTTTAATTAGTTTTTATGTTTTACCTACATCCGTTTCCGTTTCCTAATAAGCTCGCTTCGCTCCTGTTATATTTTTTGTTTACACACTCGTACTTAAATATTTTTGTATATTTTTTTTTTTTTTTTTATTTCTTTTAATGTTAATTTTTGTATGTTTGTGTTTGATATTTCCTACTAGAAAACAAGGCAACTTTCCATTCATTTTTCTTACCATGAAAATAATTTATGTTTATAAATAAAAAATTCGCAAATTTAATAAATGGTCAAGTATTTTCTTAATTAACTAATTAAATATTCTCATTAAAAAAAGAAAAGTAAAAAAAAACTTGTTGCATATTTATCTCTACAAGAAAATCAATGAAATTCTTTGCTTCAGACTTTATATTTTCTCACTTTTTCTCTTATATTAAGTTTTTCTTTGCTTTGCTTTAGAAAACTTTATTTTTAGAATTACTTTTATCTTTTTTAGATAAGAGAAACACTAATTAACTTCTCAATTAAGCAAATCTTTGCATTTTTCTTAGTTTCCTCGAAAGTTTAACACTTCAATGAAAGGAAAGGAAAAATGTAAAAGAAGTGCTATAAAAAAACAGCTCTGTTAACAATTTTTTCAAGCGACTAATTTACAACGAAACTCATTTTCATTCACAACAGACAAGGCAGACAAAGTCATTAGCCTCAAAGCCAAAGGCATTTGTAGAAATAATAAGCATTTTATGAAGCGTTAAGCCATAAGCAAAGGAATCAGTTGTCAACTGAGGATTGTTGTGTTAATACGCAATTTACAGGGTCTTTAGCATTTTGAATTTCTTGTTAATAAAGTACTAAACTACATAAGCAAATTTCCGCGACCACAAGAATGCGACCGTCATTCCGGCAACGCAAGTCAAACCTTACAATTTGAAACTAACACAGACTATCATAATCCAACTAACATTTTGAGATCAAAGCTGAAGAGAAGCTGGCTAATCTGTGAAGCTTACAATGTGCAAAATTTTAATCAAAAAACTGTATTAAGGAGATGATTGTGGCATGATTATGTTGACTCTAAGTACACACATATTGAAACCCTAACAACATGCCAAGCACCCAAAGCTAGACAAATGTCAAATATGGAATTTGTAAAAGTCAAAAAGAAAATAGATAAGTTTAAAGTAAGTTACCGTTGTGCTTATTAGAACAAATATTTGTTTTAACAATCGTAATAGGATCATAAGGATAGAACTAAGAGGATTTGGGAATAAAAGTAAAGCAAAGCAAAGGAAAAGCAAGGCGACAATCTATCATATAACAAATGCATTCATTTTACTATCCACAGACTACCAAATCAATAGCAAAGCTACTAGTACTTTTGAATCATAGATAGAAAGATAAAAACCGAAGATAAACATAAAATGGCAGGAAGTGTTGTACCAAGTAAAATATGATAAGCAAAGAAAAAGAATGCATAAATAATCTGGTATAAAATATGTGTGGAATTAGGAAATTGAGGAAAATTCTATAAGGAGATCAAAATGGAAAATGCACATAAGCAATGATTGCTCAGAAGCATGCAAAGCAATTTTATGCACACAAACAGATGTATGTGTTTTTATTTTATTTATTTCAAAATGTAAATCAAAGCAGCATAAACATGAAGAAAAATACAGTAAAATAAAAGATGATTTCTCTGGTATTGAAATGAAAATGAAGGTGAAAAGAAAACTAGAAAATAACATTTTCCCTTTTTAAATAATTTTGATACAAAAACACAAACTCAAGTTGAATGAAATCATGTGTCACCCAATAAAGTTTTGCTGGACATTAGCAACCAACCAAGTAACCAACATGAATGAATGAAAATTCTCTATCCTTCCCTGGACTATGACATGCCATGGTCAAAACTAAACCAATTCTCATTGAAAAATCACGTTTTATCAACTTGGAAACGTTGATGAAACGTGCTGGACACAATAATCAATAAATGAAAATTCAAAAGAAGAAGCAAAATAAAATAGGAAAAAAAAAGTCATTTATCAATAGAGAGAAAAGGTTAGAGAAAGTCGCATTACAATATGACATAAAGGGAGGAGGAGGGTCCACTAAAAATACTAAATGTGAGTGAGGCAATGGCAATGGGTTTAAGACATGACAAAATCTTAACTGAGACATGATTGCTTTATTTTATGTTTCTAAGAAATGAATCCCCATTAAATCAGGCATTTGCACGCAAAAATAATATCATAACAATAGCGGTAAATATTAACACCACTAAGCGTTAAATTGTTATTGTCTTTTGTATTCTTCACATACCAAAATACTTACATATAAATGTTCAAATATCTTTGTTCTGTCTTGTCTGAGATGAACGTGTTTTTCTCTATGTTGAATCTCTTTTATTATCATTGAAAGTCATTTTTGTTCTAGTTGTCCTTGTTGTCTCTACTTCAACTCGACTACTTGGTATTTCTTTCTTTTGCTTTTGTGCGGAATGGCAGTGTTAAATGTTATGGGGAAAAGGTTATTTCCGAGAATGAAAATAAGAAAATGTTTTTTTGGGGAGAAATACCAAAAACATTTAAGCATAAATAATTTAAGCTTTTTCCTTTGTATTTGTCATTTTGTGCTTGGGTGTGCATGCATGAAAGTGTATGAATGTGTGATTGTATGTGGTGTGACATTTTTGGTTATTATGACATTCACGCATAGAGGAGCAGAAAGATATATGGTTGCATATTAACATTTAAGTATTTCATAACATAATTTTGTACATAACAACGTGACATGATGAACATGATGAGAATATAACAATGAAAGGATAAAGAATAAAGCAGACAATTCATATAATTCATGCAATTACATTTTATTTAGTATCTTCTTCTTATATCCTTGCAATATGTAATTATATTTTATTTTATTTTATTTTATTATTATAGTTTCTCTTTTGTATTTTTGCACATTAAAGTAAATTAACAGAATTTCAAAGGATATAGAATAGTATTTTATTTCAAAATTCTATTATTATCTTTTAATTAAAATATATAATCTCTGTTGAAATTTAATCTTGTCTTATATAATATTTTATCTGGTATGTATATTAGATGAAATGATTCTATCAATATTTAAAAAGACAATGTCAATAGCAAATAATAGATTTACAATATGCATTTGTTGTGTTTTATTGTACTATTTTGACATCAAGTTTCATTTTACAAAACGATACTTATCTCTTACATGTCATGTCACTGTCTGTTAGATGCCTCTTGTTTCCACTTGTGCTCCTATTAAGTCCATTTCTTAGTGTTAAGGCTGATTTACACTTGGCTAGTTGGTGAGTGGGCTTGTAACGCTTATACACAAAACATTCTACTTGTTCAGTTGTCAGTCAAGTCATTTTGTAAATAACTGAAATACTCACAGCTACCTCAATAGTGATTTATTTTGAAAATAATGAGAGAGTGTGAGTGTGTGAGAGTAATAACAGGCAGCATTTAAGGGAGTAAAGTTGAACAGCTGTCAACACTCTACTCGCAACCCTCTGCACGTTTACACTGGGCGAGTTCGCTTGTAATTAGTCAACTCGCTTAATGAAAATACTGTGCTGCGCTGTATTGCTTTCTACTAAGCATGTTAGAAACCTGAAGTTACATTAAATTGACACTGATATGATCAGGCGTACATAAGTCAACTCGGCTTTCTTCACTCGGGAATTGACTGCCGACGAGGTCGGACGGACGTCACTTTAGTCCCTCTACTTTTTATGATCTAATGGGTATACAAGTAAGTTTTAAGAGTATTTTTCTCGATTTAGAAGCTTTATTGTGCAAAATTGGTACACGGTATTTTATTGAAAGTATTGCCCATCATTACCTATAACTTTTCCCCACTTTTCAAGAAAGCTTCAAGCCAATTTTTGATACCTTCAACTGAAGTGAAGCGTATTCCTGTAAGGGCATTCTGCATCGGACGGAACAAATAGTATTCTGATGCTGGAAGGTCTAGACTATAAGGCGGGTGGGCTAGGACTTCCCTTCCGGTACCATCGGTATATACATTTTGATGAAATTTATGATTCCAACATTGTCCGGTTTGCCTAAACACTACTGGTGCCCTCTGTTGGCAATCCATTTAAACTTCCTAGTATACTCAATACAATTTTCTATCCCTCTAAATACATGATAAACAAGGGAAATTGCCATCATAGCAGGCCAAGCGCACTCATTGATGGTCCATCCGAAAATACAATGTCTCACATATCCTATTTAGCCGAAACTTATATTTTTTGGAACTGTCAGTGACATAAATTATTCTAAACAATTATTCTATAAAACATCATCAACAGCAACAGCTGGAGAAAACGGTGACACAAAACAGTGTCTTCCTCAAAACAGACGAGATTAGAAGATTCAATTGAATTCACGTAATATGAAGGGAAGCCTACCTTAATCTGGAATCCACTTAAAAGAATCACCATTATGATTCCATAATTTGTAGTTAATTATCCATTATGATAGATTGTGAATTGAAATTACTCTATACCTAATCAATTTCTTAAGAAAATTAAAGGTTTCTCATATGAATTCGATGGCGAATTAATAAGTCCTTAAATATAAAAGAACATGCATATTTGAACTTCAAAAATCTCAATTAAATAACATGAATTGTCAAACCAAGCTTTATAAAATTTACTATTTATTATAAATCCTTACATTAGTGCAGAAATGAAAATTGGGTTATTTAAGTAAATCAGACATGTGCCAGAAATCTCTTTCAACCACATATGAATCTAATTACGATTCCCTGGTGCCAGAAATCTCTTTCGATGGTTTTGAAATCTTTGACGTTTATAAAAACGGTTTGATTAAATTGTCCATAATTTGAAGAATTCAACATTGATGTTGTTTTAAGTATAAATTTGCATGAAATCTCCGCACAACTACAGAGAAATTGAAATCAATCGGCATAAAAACCGTCTTTGATTTCTGGCGCATGACTGAGTGAATCATTATACGCGTATTGCTGCCTTGGTCTAAACTATTCACAACATGTACTTTATTATGTTTTTCCAATCGTTTTATATGGTTGCAATTTCTTCTTTCACTTGGTTGGTTGGTATGTGAAGATCTTGATACTAAACTAATCTTTTGATGTAAAATGATCCTAATATCTTAAATAAAGTAATCAGTTGAATAGTTAACAATATGGCACATTCTAAAAATAAATTAAAAGACAAATACACAATATATTTTCATTGAATTATAAGACTTAATTGATTGTCCAAAAACTTCAAGTTTTACTCGCTCGCAACTCTTTTACAAGGAAATTAAAAAAGAAATCCTTGAAGTTCAAATTCATTATTAATTTCTTACTTCAATTAAAGATTTTCGATGCAATTACCAATGTTCATTTCAGTTTCAAACAGAAAAAAAAAATATAAATTACTTTTCATTTTCCTTAAGAAAAACATTTTTAAATTACTATTCTTTCAAAGAGCATAGGAAAAATTATAGTTTGCATTTACAAATGTACTAGTATGTGTATCATTGCGTACATATGCCTTCCTCTATTTGATCTACATTCCTTTTTCATTGCATTACATTTCTTTTACTTACATTCTTTTAGTCCAAACATCATCATGATGTCTTACACGTACTTCCTCAATTTTTTGCAATTTCATTTTTACAAATTGAAAATGATTTTGCAAAAAGAAAAAACCAAATGGAAATAAATGAAAGCACTGCAGCATATATGAATGTACATGATTTCCTTATATACAGTATATGGATAAAAAGATAGATACACTCACTGACATGTAATCAATACACAGATTCATACATAGAATTATATAAAATTGTTATGCGGATTTCACCACTCATATCATGTGTATGTTAGTGTGTATGTTTCCATATTTTTGAAATCCAAACTCAATTCAATAGTTATTGATGATTATGGTGATGATGAGAAGGAGGATCCCTTACATATCCAAAGTTGTAGTAATTGCATGTGCGTTACACATATGTCTAGAAGGCATAATCATATAATACACACACATATACATATTTAATGTGATGATGTGTAAGTGTTGTCCTTGTAACCAATTCTGGCGTCTGATTTTACTGGTTGTTGACTTCTTTTCGCTTGCATGCTCAGCTTTATTTCCTTTTACTGTTAAGGAAATGATGTGTGTTTGCACATTTTTAATGAGCAGAAATTTGTAAAAAATAAAAAACCATGAAATAAAATAGATACTTTTATATTCTGTAAGATCTTTAGATTTATATAATATGTACATACATTTGCCTTGAGCCTAATATGCCTCGTCATCCTTTGAAGTAAATACATTTTTATGCCTTTGAATAAAAATTATAATTAATTTAATTTTCCGTTTTTTCCTTTCTTTCGTCTTTCTTTGCAGCAGACAAAATGCGGTCACTAATATTGCAACAACATCATTATCAACAACAACAACAACGAGAAACATATATACCAACAAACACAATATTTGTAATCCAGTTTCAAATCAATACACGTTGAAATTACTTGAATTTCAAGAGTCTCCACATTTCTATCATTCTCCCGGGCCTCACTCACTGTGTCTCTTCTAGTACACAAATCTTTATTTGTTCATCATAACATCAGAACAAAAATAAAATCGAAAATCATCTTCATCATCATTTAAAAGCAAAAACAAAAACAAAAATGAGTTCATCAACGACACAATTCTGTTTCCTGAACTTAAGGACATATCTCATATATCTGTGTTGTTATCTGTTGATTGTTGTTGCGGCCGGTACACGTGTTGTTGATGGTCTCAAATGCTATTGCAATCCAAAGGAATGCGATGTAATACGCTCTTTGGACTGTCCGGGCAAAGGACTTATGCTCTGGGATCCATGCAAGTAAGTAATTATAGTTGTTGATG
This sequence comes from Amiota communis, assembly GCA_037043315.1. NCBI lineage: Eukaryota > Metazoa > Arthropoda > Insecta > Diptera > Drosophilidae > Amiota > Amiota communis. The sequence continues at coordinate 826,653 of JBAMAV010001157.1, read as the reverse complement.
ATTCTTTTTTATTTCAAAAGGAAATTAAATGAAATTTTCTCTCCTTGTAGATGCTGTCGCATTTGTGCTAAGACATTAGGTGAAACCTGTGGTGGACCTGGTGGCTTTTCTGGTCAATGTGAGCCACCATTGCAGTGTGTTACGAAATTGCCCATTAGCAGTGGCTTGGGCGTGTGTATGGGTAAGTGGAATAATTTAAAAAAATTAAAAAGTTATGGCTCACAGTCTTAAGGGGATTATATGAGTATCGTTTATTCAAGCGTTACCATTTTTCGTATTTATTTTTCCATATAATCTTCTTCAGATCGATTCCTTTCAAAGGTTTGCCTTTTCAAGTATACCTCTTGTAAGGCAATGGGTGGGTGTATTTCACACTAACATTTGCTGATTTATAACTTTATTTATTAGATTGGGGATTTAAAATATTGTAGGTTTAGAGAAACAAATGCCAGATCAGAAAGATATGCATGTTTACTTCCATGTAATATCTTTTTTTCATTTATTTTTTATTCCAAATCTCATTCTACTAAAAATATGGTATACAATAGTTTTCCTAAATTTAATTCTTATGAATTACTGCACCACGCGTTGTTATAGTTCCGTAATGATTTTCTTCTACAAATAACTTGACCTTTGATCGCCAAACCATTTGTGGTACAATTGCTGGATAATCATCTGGTACAATAGGATAATTATCAATTGTATAGATTTTATCCGCTAGAATGGGACATTTCTTTGGTAAATTGCCACTCTTCATTATCCGTTGATATGCTTTCAACATAAAATTATTCTTATAAAATGATTCCAAATATTTACAACCATCAGCTTTCAAATCAACCAATGACATTTTTCTATTATCCTTACGAAATACATCAAATTGTACTTGTATATTGAAGTGATTAATTTGTTCTGCCATTACGAATTTACCTCGAAGTTTATCATATTTGCCTTTCTTATCGAGTTCACAATGAAATTCTTTCACTTTGTCTGGCATCAAGACATCACAGTCAAATGATGTTACATTCACATCATAATTACGCTATTAATTAAGAAAAGTTTATACTTATACTCAATGAATGAATTCCATGATATTTTTTACCATTGCATTACAAGCAAATATAAACCAAATCAAAATTATTGTGAAATTCGCGTCGCGCATTCTTTACTATTTAACTATTTCGATCAACTAAACCTTGAGCTATGCAGAGATTGCTCTTTTAACACAAATTTCTCCCATTTTCTGTTGTTTTGTTAATGATAAAATGATTTCATTCATTTCCAAATAAATCATTTCATAAACATAATTAAAAATGAATTAAATTGTTTTTCGTTGATTTTTTTTAGAAATCAAAAACAATTAAAATAAAATAATAAATAAATAAACTTTGAACAAAATATAAATGAGTCATTAATTAAACGAAATTACTATAATAATATAGGCCAAGCCCCTCTTTCTAAGTACACGTAAATATTTATGCATTACACATTTTATTTTTTATATCAGGGAAAATTGTAAAATACATGTATTCCAAATGAAAATTACTTTTACATCGTTACACAAGTCTGTGTGAAATGATTCATCGATTGTCTATTATCGATTAATCGTCAAAGAATTAAAATATTGAAATGATATTCTCTATTCTGTTCAAAGAAATGACCAAGTTCCAAATTCCTACTTCAAATGATGCATCAAACTGTCAAAGAACACAGCCCATACTAATTTCCAATAGACAAAAATTAGAAAATTGTTCAAAATTGTATTAAAATTGTTGGTTCTTTTAATATTATACATGGTATCTCAACAATATAATTTGATTACCAAATTTTCTTTCGTAAAGTCACATAGCTTCATGTGTAATGTGTTAATTTTTTATGATTTCTTTTTATTTATTAAAATTAATTATAATACAATTTACAAATAAAAATAATTCTATTTAATGACTAAAGGCTGGAACAGAATGCTGCAGATGAAGCCCAAAAAGTAATTGAACAGAATGCGAGGTTCAGCCTCAGTATTCCGTGTGCTTCAAATTAAACAAAAATTATCTATTTTGTACCAGCAAAATCAACTTCAATACGCTTTCATCCATATTCGCTTTTGTTTTGAATAGCAATCAGCTGTGCTTGGCATTTGAGAGACAGACTGAGAAAGACAGATGATTTGAAGCCGAGCTTCAATATCACCTTCAGTTTCACCATTCTGTTCCTGCCTTAATTCTTAGCATTAGCTACTAGGTCTTCGAGTCTAAGCGATTATTATAATATTAGATTGAATTTAAGAGTTCACAAGTTTTTAGGAAGAAAAATATCTTATCCAAACTGGCCTTTGAACCAGTAATAAGGGATGATGAGGATTTGGAATTAGGAAAGAAGGCTTCGGACCAGAAGGTGCATTGTAGATACCTCCGTATAGGTGACAATTGACTTAATAAATTTGGTTGTGATAGCGCTGTGACAAAGCATCCGTATAAGGCTATAGCATCAATGGTAAGAGTGTTGATAATTGACGAAGAGTAAATATCTCAGTTCACTTAACTAACAGTTTGAATAAAGTCTTTAAAGATCCTACATTAAATTGAAAATCTTCAGTGAGGATCAATGTTTAAGCCCAACTAATATGATGAATGCATATGTCTACATTTTCAAGAAAGCACCAGCAAAATATATGAAATTGTAATTTTAATAGGTAGATTTTCGCATGCCTCTTACATAGAACACTGAATTTTTATGCAAGTTATTTTAAGTGTTTCTTCATGTTACAATTTTATCAATGAAGCATATTCTGAAAGTTTTATTCAAAATTTTTCTATTTATTAAGCAAGCAAACCTCTTTCAAGAGGGAAATATCAAATATATTGCCCTCAAAAGCAAACACATATGTGTTCATGGGGAAAATTCAATGTTTTAAAAAATTTTCTTGATCAGTTCTTCTGAGTTTTTCCACTGTACTCTACAAACTTTGAGCTTGGGCACACATTTAAACGGTACGCTTCTCAGTTCTTGGTTGTTTCAGATAAACTGGATTGACCAGCCTGTTTACTGTTTTGCTTCTCATTGTTCAATTATTGCATATAAATGGTATTTATTGGAGTTGCAGGTAGCCTAAATGTAGAATGTCTCTCGGTTTGCCTTGAGTTTTGATTGCACATATACACACTTTTTTTCATGTATATACTCGTATATTGAAGTAACATATAAAGTAATAGTTTAAAAATAACAATTCTATTACAATTAAGTAAATTATTGTTCTTCTCTTGTTTCTCACTAATACTCACTTTGTTCAGCAGAAGCTGTCATGGTCAGCGCAGCAGCCGTTGTAGCAGATTTTTAATTATGTTCTCTTATATTCATGTCCTCACTAAGTACATAATTTCTCATCACATTTTGCTTGCTTATATGCTGTTTGTAATTCCTTAAGTTAGTCTTACTCAAATCCTTGATCGTCCCGTGCGCGAAATAAACTTGTTCTAAATTGTAACCTGTTCGTTATTTAATTCTTAGAAACATTAATAGTTCAAGAAAAAGCTCTTGCACTCAATACACTTGGTATAAGTACTGTTACATAAGACTATATTAAAAAAATTAAGAAAATACCAATACGAAGCAACCTTTTCTATAATTTTTTTTTGAAATGCTTATAAATACTAACTAAAAGAAGACTTACAAAAATCAAACTGCTAGGGAAAGTATTTATATTTAACACCTGAACTGTGTATATACCAAAGTACACTTCAGTGAAAAGTTTTATTAGCTTTTTATTTTAGTAACTAAATAAATAACCTAAAAATAAACACTCTCAAAGAGCAACATCAACAACAACATCATCAAAATCTATGCTAAAGTTCACCTGAGCAAAGTATGCTGTAATGAAGTCATAAAAACGAAAATATTGTTACGAATTATTTTTACTACTATTTGCCATTACTATGTACATAGTTTTCCTATACTATGACCCCATTACTTTTATACTATACACTATAAATAGTAGTACTACAAGCTACGAAAAGAAATGCGTATTAAAAGTTGTTTTAAAGCTTTCAACAAAATTAGAGTGCGTAACTTAAAATTACAATCCCAAGAGAATAGAGAATGAAACACCGTGTTAAAGATAAAAATCTACAAAATAAAAAAAAACGAAAAATAGTAAAAAAAAGAAGTATACACGTTACGCTGAATGCTTTTTCCGTGATATCGAAAGAAAGCAGTAAGCATAGCAAATGCGCAGGGAAGCGTATAATAATGTTACACCATAATATTTATGGATAAGATTTACAAATATTGCGACACTTAAGCTCATGTAGTATACCATATAACTTTAATAAAGCTAAGCACTCTTACATAGAGACATATACATATATTATATCTACATGTATGTTCTATATGAATGGTAGAGAGACGGTGAAAAAATTGAACGAAATTATGCTTATGAGACTGAATACTTTGCATTGCGTATACGTAACGTTGCGCAACATTCATTAGTTGTGGGCGCTTAAGTTTGACTCAAGTGCATCAGCAGCAGCTTCTCTACAACATAGAAATCTCTTCTATTTCCATAAGTGGTAAATGTCAAAACTTATAAATGAAAATGTGTGTTGCGACCCTCATTTTTTCTCTTCAGTTTTTTTTTCTTTTAAATTTGTTGAATATGCAAAAAAGAAAATCTTCATACATTTGCACAAACTCAAGCACACACACACTCTTAGTGACTCACTCATTTAGACTAGTAAAACTAAACCAAGGCAGATTACATGAAATTATAATAAAAACTACTTTTGTATTTAACATAATATAATTTCTGTTATTGTACCATATACATTTTGTACCCTACAAATAGGAACAGATAATATTAACTTTATTTTGAATTTTGCCAATAGAACAATTTCTGTAATGCGATAAGTTGAATAGTTAAAGTTTTTGTAACTTTTTCTCTAGATAATCTGGCTTTATTAATAAATTTTTCAGATAATCATAATTGAACTTCTTCGAAATTAATTAAAATAAAATCCTGTTGCAAGTATTGTACATTAGGATGCCTTTGAAGCTGTTGCTTGTACTGGCTGCTGAGCAAATTTATTTCATCAAAGAATGTTGGTAACTTGAGATCTCTATGCAAGGTAGTGTTGCGGTTAAACCAAGGGTCTTTGAGTCTTGCTTGGAAATATTGAGTCTTCCTTATGTTATTTGAATGACGTAATGCCAATTCAGATCCACTATTTTCCTATAAATCAGTCTTTTGTTATCTAAGAAAGGAAGTTTCTGGTTGGATGTAGCAGCCAGTTTAATTTCGATAACTTTGCAACATGTCTTGATAGATTTTACGTGTACATGTCTTATGATGCCTTTGTTCAGGATTAGATTGAGGTACTGTACTTGGGCCAACTTCGGAATGAGCTATAATGCAAATACCGTGAGTCAGCTTGAAATCACAATTGTATGATTTACTGGAATTACAATTGAAATTGGCGATATTACAGCGCTTAACCTAAGCATGGAAGTGCTGCAAATAATTGTTGATCATCTCTGTTGTTTCTGTGGGTGAACCAGATTGCAAGTGTCATCTGGTTATGTTTCCAGCAAGGTGGTATGATCAATGAATGTCAGCAAACCTACAAACCTACAAACCATGTCATTTATTTTTGATTGTTGTATATCCTTCAGACTAGAACATTCTCCATTGGGTTTAGGTCTGGCGAACAAGCCGGCCAGTCCATAACGTCAATGAATTTTCCAGGAAACCAAGAGAGGGTTTGCGGCTCACGTGGTTTCTGGGATTGTCTTATTGGAATGACTATTTTGTTTCCGGATGTTGTCCAACAAATGGCACTAGGCTCAATCCGAGGACATTAATATAGTCGCTGATTTTGATTTTCGAGCATACGAATTGAATTTCCAGACAACCTGATGCAGAAAAAGTTTCGCTTTGAAAATACCAACGGTTCTTTTCTTATATCATACCAATTCCCTCGGAAACCGTTTGGACCATCCAGGTTTCACTTTTTTTCGTCAGAAAATATTAACTTAAACAAGGAAAGTTATTAAAATTCATTACACAATCGTGGGTCATTTCTCGCTTATGGTGCTGCGCCATTGAGCTATTTTATCATCTGAAATTCCGTAACAATGATAAAAACTGATGTGAATTGGAATTTGTTTCAAAACAAACAAATCTCTCAGTTATATTTCTTATACTGTTATACATAACAAAATAATGAACCCTTTTTAAAATAAGATCGATTGGAGCAATATGCCATAAAGTCTTCTTAAAAGCATGTTTACTTATGTATTTGAAAAATGTTTGCATTGCTTAAGTTGCACAAACAAAACTTTATAGATGAAGATACTCGTGTATGTATGTGGATGATCAGTCTAAATTCTACATATCTTAAAATTGGAGTTATCTGGTTACTATTTAAAGTAAAGCTAAATACAAAAAGATCTTTATCTACTAACCTTTGATGTGAAGGGCATTTAAGCTTCTGTGGAATCGAAGTCAAGTAGAGTATTTTGTTTTGTATTATTTTTCTTTAATTTTTTTTCCCAACATAAAAGCTGATTTTGCTTATATTGCATCCTATTTATATACCATAGATATTTGCTTATGTATTAGAGTGTATCTATGTTGTTGTTGTTGTTGAGTGGATTTCTCTTGTTGAACTTTATGAAAATTTTATAAAGTTTTTAAATTGAGTTTACTGTTCAGCATTTGTTTGCTAAATTGTATAATCAACTTTGTGCAATGCTTTTGTTATTCTTGCCCCACCCCACCCCATACTAATTCAAAATAGCTTGTTATTATTGTTGGTGTTGTTGATGTAGTTGTTTTTTTTTTCTTCTTCTTCCTATATTTATATAATACCTACGTTATATATCGAACGACTTGTTGCTCTTATTTCTCTCTCTCTTTCGTCGTTTCTTTTCTTTTTCTTTTGGTTTGTGATTTTCTTTCGTAAAGCCGCATAAATAATAAAGCCACATGAACTTAAAGTTTTGCAGCAGACACACTTATACACGCATAGTAAATACACACAGATACTTAGTGAAAGTAAGGCCCACGCACGCACACATATTACTTAATTTATTTATTTTAATATTTCATATTGCGTATACGCAATGGAAGCGATCAAATGTGAGTGTGTGTGCGATTTTGCATTTAAGCAAATAACAAAAATAAAGAAAAACAAAAATCTTAAATAAAGTAAGAAAGAACATTTTGTTGAGCAAACTTGTAGACTTTCAAAGAATTTTTTCCTTAAGCTTTGTTTGTGCACACGCAACCCGCGGCTTTCTTTGGCTGAGATGGCCGACTTTGACAAAAGCTAAACTAAGCTAAATTGAAGAAAATTGTGGCTTTTCTTTGTATTGTATTTGATTTTTTGGTATTTTTCTGTGAGTTTCGAATTCAATTTAACCTTGACACGCGTCTTAGCCATCACCATCATCATGGGTATAATAGCATTGCATGTTGGCAGTTCTCATTTGGTTTGTGGCTAAAAAAGCAGACAGCACATTCAAACCACATTGGTAACACACACACTAAATGAGGGCAAATAAGGAAAATCTAAAGAAAAAAAAAAATACAATCAAGATATGTATCACAAACACACACACATAACTCAATTTTTCAAGCTTCACTTGATTTTATTTCATTTCAGTTTTGTTTACTTCATTTTTCTGCTTTTGGCACAAAACGATTTCAGACTTAACTGGCTGTCTTAACTTTATTTAACACAATTTCATCTTACGTTATAAATCATTATGATACAAAAGCGCTTTTCAATCCGGCCTAGAAAAACATAATGAAATTTTGAATGAAAAGGAAATCCATACACAAACACACATACTCACTCAGATGAGATGAGATGCGATGAGCATAGATAGGGGCTGAGGGATTGTGAGTGACTTGGGATTAAGGGATTTGGTATTTGCTGTTAGTCATTTGGTTTGGCCAAAAGAAAAGTCATAATGTTTTATGGTTTCTGCATTCCTGTTTGTCGCCTATTTTTCTTGTCACATGTCATAAGCAACAAATAACAAAATTTGTTTTAGTATTTTTGTTTTTCTTTTCACTTTCAATATTCAAGCATATTTTGTTTGGAAATTGAAAGGGTTTAGAATAAAAATTGGATAAAGGAGGAGTAAATATATGATAACCACGTATGAAAATGACAATTTTCCAATAGCTTACTTTTTTGCTTGTGCATTCTTAAGGGTAACTTTCATCATCGTTAGCATCATCATCATCATCATGAACAACATCATCAAAGAAGATGAGCAAATAGTTTTTGTCCGGAAATTGAGAAACTTGGTTAAATTTTTTTGTTATATGGTTTGAGAGAAACAACGTAAAATTGCCAGGAAAAGCTGTTTTCATGAGTTTCTCAAAGTTTTTCATTTAAATATATTTCTTTTGATGGCAACATAAATTTTTGATGATGCGTCATCATGCACAGTATAACCATACTCATCATCTTTGTCTCATGATAAACAATGTCATCATCATCGTCGTTAGCATCAGTATCATAAGAAAATCGCTTACGCAAATTTTCCAATAAGCTGCCGCCAAATCAAGCAATCATAAGGAGTGAATATGAAAGAAAATAATAGATATTTCATTTAGTATGATGTTATCGAATAATCAATACGCCTTACATATGAAAGGAGTTCAAAATATAAGAAGAATTTTAAATGAAATATTGAAGCAAAGATTTATTTATGTTGGAAGGTGTAAAGTGTATATTTATTAATGCAATGATATGTTTCTACAATATGTCGTAGATCCGAAGAGTGGAGCCTTTTTAACCCTCTCGGGCAATCATTTGTAGTAAGGGCCACAGTACGCCATTATAACGACTGGTGTGGCAATTAATTTGCTCATTAACAGGATTAGAAGAATTTAAACCAGCTTGACATACACAGGAGCACCCGTGTTGTACAGAAGAACTTTATTCTGCATAGCGTAGTCCCCATGGTAATTTAATGTGCCTTATATAGCGTAACCTTGGCAGATTGCGACCCATCGTAGTTTTACAGCTTGCTTTTATATGTGGTTGTGATAGCATTGGCATGCTTGAGCCAGGTCAAACGGCGATCCAAAATCATGCTCCAGTATTTTACAAATGCTTTTTGGTGGTTGAATGCCGATCAATGAAAATGAACATGTTCCAACGCCTGGACCAAATTACGAATTTGTCAAGAGTTCTTTAGCAGGTGGCAGCATCTAGATCACATGAAGTGTCATAAGCTAGAGTGGCAGCTAGAGTGGCATTTGCATATCGCTAGTAAACAGAAGGTACAAGAAGGGCCCTAGGAGATGGCCTTGTAAAAAAAATAGAAACCAATAACTTAACAGATATAAACGTCCACAATACACACTCAAATCAATATTTATCCGTGTGTGATATTCCAAAACTTCAGATCTACTCTTTAGGGTCTTTACCCTATCCCAATTTGCTACAACTCATAGAAAATCATTTCTCTTAAAACCGTATGATAGGATAGGAGAGGTTACGATAGGAAAAGAAAGGATAGGATAGGATAGGATAGGATAGGATAGGATAGGATAGGATAGGATAGGATAGGATAGGAAAGGATAATCCAACAGTTCCAGTAGCAGCATATAACAAGATCGTTCTAACGAAAACTTCGTAGAGACAAATTTCTTTAAAGATGATTGAACTCAACTTAATAGAGTTCTTCTTATGATGATTGTTATAAATATCACCTTTAAAGTATTACAAACCCTATGGCAATATAAGTAAGACATTGCCATTGAATGTGATGGGTAATAAATATAATAAAAGATAATTTTCATTTAGATAGAAAATATTTCCCTGTAAAAACATCATCACAATTCTTATGACTTCTAAGTAAAAACAAGAAAAATAAGAAAAAAATAAAGGAAATTGTAAAAGAAGAAAATATTTCATTATGTTCCCTAATCATGATGAACTTAAATTTATATTATCCTTTTTTTCAAGGACTCAGCTTTACTTTTGTTTTTCACACACTTGGATTGGTATAGAAAAAAAAAAAAAAAAATAGAAATATATTCATATTTATCCCTTTCCTTCACACTTTCTCTATTTCTTCTAAGCACACACACCCATATGTATCTATGTGTACATACTTTCTTTCTTATACAATATAACTAAATAGAATAAAAGAACACAAACCTATTTTTGTGTCCTTAATGCTAGCTAACAGTAAATAGTGTGTGTATAACCATGAGACCATAACACACACACATACACATAGGCACACTAATGCCTTCTGGTAAAAGTGAAATTTAAACGAGTTATCCTTGCTATAATATTTCGTAGTACTTTTCCTTTTTTTTTCTACTCATAAGCCCCTCTTTGCTTTTCTTTCGTCTGGGATTGGTGTTATTGTTTTGTTTTGCTTTTGTTTTTTGGTCCATCACAAGTGTCTCGTGTCTTTTTGTTTCTCATATCAATTTTCTGCCAACTTAACAAAAACTAAAAACAAATGAAACGCAACAGAGCCATAGAGCCATTGACTTTGTTTATCTTTTCCGTGTATGGTATATCCGTGTATGTGAGTGGAGAGTGATATCAAGTGCTCAAGAAAATGTATATCCTTTGCTGGTGGATGGTTGCCTGCCTGTCTGTCTGTTTGCCAGTCTTTCTTTGAAAGTATTTTCTGCCTATTTTGTTGTTTTTGTGTTGCTATCAAGAAACGCCTCAAAGCCATTAGTAACGAAGCCTTTTTCAGCTTTTGGCAAGCTCACTTTCACTTTCCCTTTCCTTCCATCCTCATTTTTTGTGTCTTTGACTAAACATATCCCTATTTTTCCTCTAAATTTATCTCACACTTTTGCTTTGGTTTTGCTGCAAGTTGGTTTTGGCCTTTATTAAATTACTGTTTAGGTTCTAAAGCAATTTGCATTTAAGACGCTATCAATTCACTTTACGCAGGATTTTCGCTTTGAAAATCGCCACTAAGTTAAGCACACACATACATAGGCACAATCACATGCAAACATATATACGAATCCACTTATGCTTAATCCCATTGCGCAATAGTCCTTTCAGTTGAAATTTAGTCTCAGCCTAGGAAGTTTTGAATGTGGCTAGCTAATGTACGCCCATTTAGTTGGTCTCTTTTTTGGGCGTTTGTAGATGCCATTTCCGCCTTTGAAAACACACAGAATGAGAGAAAACAAAAATAGAAATAAAAATGAAAATGAAACCAGGAAAGAGCATTCAACAATTCCATGCTATGAGTATTGCCTACTTTTAAGGGCACCACTGCCAGGAAACATGCATACGAGCAATAGAAAAACAAAAAGATATTCACTCTTTATTTTCATTTTTTTTTTTTTGGGCATTTTTATTGCCAAAAGCATTTATCTCTATGAGAGCGTGTGTATGTCCTTTTTTAACTTTTATTTTCACTTTTTTTGTTCAAAATTTTCTATTTTGTTTTTTCATTGTACATAATTTTCATTCTTTATTTTTATTCTCTCTATTTTTTGTGGCACTTATCCTTATTTTGAAGGAGAATTTCGGCCATATAAAACTAAAAGCAATGCGCAGCAAGTTGTCAATTAGTTTTTCCCCTTTTTTTTTTTTTACTAATAAACACACATACGAGATACAAATATATTTGTGCTCGTGCTTAACACATTTGTTGTAGCCAGCATAAGCCAAAGTTAAGCGTATGAACAAAGGTCTGTCGTCCTGCCTCAATAAATGAAAAGTTTTATATAGACTCATGTGTATATGGTGCTCCTTACTCACAGTCAGTCAGTCAATGAGTCAATTGTGTAGGCGTTCTAAAAACATGCACACTCACATACACTCACAGAAATGTATGAGTATCTATACATATCCCTTTTTTCATAGTTTAGCCTTTTTTTCTGTGCGATGCGATGTGTTGTGATATCTGCCTCTTGAGTCTATAAAGGAGAGTACAGCGTTTTATAGTTAATTTGAAAACATTTTAAACTTGAGTAAGTTGACTTTAATATTGGAGACTTATTGGCGATTTGTACACCGTCATTATAATAAATTGGCTTTAAGGGGTTTTGTGTTACCGTTACCAGCTCTGATCAGATCAGAACCCAAACTAGAGAATCAACAAAGAATGTAATGTACTAGTATAGTCAGATGTTCTTGTTGTTGTTGCTGGTGTTATTAGGGTTCGTTTGCTGGCAAGTGTTGTTGTCAAGTATTGAATAGAATCCTTTTTTGTTTGTCTCTTACACTGCAAATGTCTGTGTGTGTGTGTGTGTGTGTACATGGCATATCCTTTTTCAAATAACGACAATGACATTCAATCGTTGCTTATACTGTACATACACTACTTTTCAACTTGAGCTATGCACAGAGAAATACAATTCAACATAAGCAACAGCAATAGCAGCATCATCATCGTCATTGTCATTGTCCTTTGGCCTCTGTCCTATGTGCTTTGTTTGTTTTTCTTTTATATTTCATTTCATTCCATGGTATGCAAACTTTTGCTGTTGCAGATTACATCCTGTCATGCTAAAACTTTTCTTTTGCTGATTCTGCTTTCACTTCTGTTTCTGTTCATTTTAAGCGTTTGTCGCTTATTCAGAAATACTACTACTACAACAGAAATACATATGTACATATGTATATATGTATGTATGTAAAGAGAGACAAACCGTATGACAATTGAGATCCCACTTAAGTCAAACTATGAGACAAAGTTTCCGTCTTCCTTTTAGCTTATTTTCAGTTTTTTATTTCTCATTTGAACGACTTTTTGTTCTCACTTATTTTTTTTTTGATTTTTTCTATTTCCTTTTTGTTTGTTTTTTTTCTTTTTTGAAACGTTGGTTTTTCTGTTTTTTATCGTCTTTTGCTTTGTCATACAATTGTTATTTCTCATTGCACTGCATTTCAATCCCTCTATACTGCTTTCTTTTTACAACGTACTACTTTCCTTTACTTTCTCTCTATTTTTTCTATCTATCTTCCTGTAGGCATTTTTTCCCTTTTTTTTATTTTTGTGAGAAAAACTTTTATTTGGTTTATACTCAATACAAAGTAAGTTGAGCTGAGTAGTAAGTGAACAAGTGAAGTAAAGTGAAATGAGTGAGTGAGTGAGTGAGTGGGTAAGTGAAGTGGTTGTGGTATGTGTATTTGTGTGTGTGTGTGTGTGTGAGAGTTAGAAACTTTTAAAACAGATTAAAAAATGTTTTAAGTTCATTTAAAAGGCAGCAAGATAAAAGGAAGTGAAAAAACACAGCAACAAAAAGAAATGAAGGGAAAAACAAGCATACGCCACATAGGCTGAGTTTTATTCCTCCTGCTGTTGTTGATGTTGTTGATGCTGATGTTAAGCAGCAGTAGTTTTCAGTAGTTAAACTTTTTTTTAATATAAATTTGTTTATGTTTATTTGAACGTGTGTTACTATACACTTGTTAAAATGAATTAAGTTTAAAAAGAAAACTTCTTTTGGTCAAAGTTTCTCTAACTAAGACTTTGCTGACTTTACTTGGTTTGCCTTAAACCTTTAATGGCTTAATTAAAGTCAAGAAACAACATATTCACCTTCCTTCCTTTCTTTTCTTCTTTATTCATTTCTTTAATATACAAGTCATTCATTATTTTATATGATTTTGCAAAAAACAAATATCATAATACTATAAGAGAAAATAAAACATAAAATACTCGTACATAAATATGAGTATTATACGAGGTCATTACACTTGAAAATATCTATGTATGTATGTGTATTTTTGGGTGTGTTTATTATTTTAGCTTAGAGTAAACACATTCAAGATGCTTGAACATCTTTTAACTACACTCATAGTTGTTATTAATGGGACACGTGTAAGTCAAAATAGGATTGTGTTTCTTATCTTATCTTCTACAATGCTCGAAGCTATGTCGACCATATTGATTCTTTGTAAAAATCAGCAAATCATTTCAATAAAACAAAAGGCAAGAGAATATGGTAGAAGTAAATTAAACAAGAAATGGACGAGGGTCAAATGATACTTAGATGAAGAAGAATAAATAATTCGCATATTTCTACCAGAATTTAATATTCCAATTGTAATTAGTTTAATTTTTGGAAAAAATTATATTTTTGTGTATTTTGTATGGCATTCCCACATATTGCAACATTCGTTTACTATTTGCATATGCCGACACTTCATAAAATATTAAGAGTTGGAAGCCAAAAAAACAATCAATGATCTCAGTTTCTTATAGACTAGTTGAAACCAACCAACATTTCAATTTTAATTCACAATAAGTCATTAAACAATACTTGGAATGGACTTGGAAATGCGAACACAATAAAAAGATCAAGATTTAGTAACAATCACAGAAGCATAAACTGCATAAATCAAAGCAACTAATACACAATTCATACATAATGATAGTTGATATGAAATTTTTGCTATTGAAAGTACAGGTAGAAAGCTGTCAGTTGCTGTAAGAAGACGCGTGATTAGAATAAAAGCAAATTTTAATGAGAACAAATGCTGCCAGAACTAGAAAAGCACTTTTATTCCATAGAAGTTGTTCCGAAAGGCTATGAATTTGGGTTCGAAAGAGAAAGAGGTCCTACATAAAAAATTCTTCATTCTGAATTGAAAGAAAATGTCATTCATAACTTTTCTAATAAAAGAAGGGACAAACAATAACACAAGAAATTAACATAAACTATTAGACAACCGCCTAAATTCTAGTCTGAATTCTTTGTTATATTCTTAGTTGAAATAAAAGTTACAATAGTTCGAATATGAAGAAACTTAATCCAAAAAAAATCGATTCATTGTACTTGTTTCAATTTAAGTTGAAAGTTACTTGAGGTAACAAAATAAGTCCAAAAACATTTACACACGATTCAGAAAACTTTAATACACAACGCCATTAATTGTAATGCCATACAGAATGAGTTCTTTGTGGATAAGTCCTTTGTAATCGAAGAAGCACACCAACTTACTCACGACTTTTCCAATCGCCTGTTTTGTGATCTCATCTCCTCTGGGAGCTTAATACAGCACTATGACTCTAAATTTCAGGATCGTATTAAAAATACCACGTTTAGTCACCAGTTATAATAGTTTCGATGAAGTTTGGGTTACGGCGCTGCAATTGAATAAGCTATTTGCAGTGCTCAATGTGGTGGACTTTTTGTGCCTTTGTGAGCATGTGTTGCACAAAGCGATCGGAGATCTTCTGATAGCCAAGAAGTTCAGTCACAATGCAACGAATTGTGACATACAGAATGTTAAGGTCCTCCTCTAGCATCCTTAATGATATTTTTAATTTTGGACAGGCTGGCATCTCGTTAGACAAAACTCGCTTCTGATCGTCTTTGATCTGTTGATAGCAGTCATGAGCTTGCGAACGGGATATACAATCATAACCATAACTTTTTTGATCAATTTAAACATTTCTCTGAAGTTTTTCAAGAGTTTAAAACTGAATTTGATATTCGCTCTTTGTTCGATTTTCAATTTATATTATGAAAGCAAAAACAGAACCACACCAAAAGATATAACTTGTGCGTATGTCAATCAAATCAAGCTCTCAAACGTCATAATGCTCGTAAATGAGAGGGCTCCAATATACAATATCATGAGAAAAACTGGAGAGTATTTTAATCATCAAGATTTTAAATTCTATGAAAATAAATTCTATTAGCTTTGAATATAAATCAAATTTATATCTTAGCAGCAACTTTAAAAGCAACCCTCGTTATAAATACTGAAGACAACATCGAGCCTGCTAAGTCAACTTTCTCTTGGCTACTGGTCCAATGACTTTCTTCTTTTATTTATTATTTTTTTGTGAGTTCAATGAATCTTATGTTCTATTGAAAATTGATCTTGAAGGAAACATAAACCAACAAACGAAAATAAGGCCTAAAAGGAAACTTGGAACCACCAAATAAAAATAAGACTTATACGTTGGTGTCGCCAACTTTTTCAAGGGAAATTGCTTGTTTGACTTAGACTTGAAAAAGTAAAAGTTAATTTTAGATATGAATATGGAGATTTTCTCATGTAGTCGCCTTTTGTCTCTCTTTATAATTTAAAACCAATTAACAAAAATTCTATTTATAATTTCTTAATGTTTTTGTTAAATTTTTAATGTCTTGTCGTCGTTTTCCATGTCTTGACAAAAATCAATAGTGATTAACGTTCTGTTTTTAGTTTATTTGTTTATAATTTGTAATGTGAGTATGGAGAATAGGATATCAAGTATACTATTGTATAAATACGAATGAGTAATATTAAATGTGAATAGTACATAACACATACGCAGTGTTGTGTGTGTTTGTGGGTGACAAGACAAATGTAATTTTCCTTAAGCAGGCATTAAGTATTATAATTAGACTGCCATTTAATAGACATATGTATAAGCTTACATTATGCATTTGATTAATGAGCTTAGTAGTTTTCCCTTTGGAAGTCATGTAAGGGATTTATTATCTGTGACATACATATCTACATACATACGCGTAAGTGTTCTGATATCTGATTTTAATAAAACATATATTTAACTATTGTTATAGATTTACCACTTTCGTCGGCCGCAGCTGCCAGTATACCTTATCAAGGTCATCGTAATAATTGCACTGAAGATGAGACAATAGTCATAGATGCTGGCTGCGAGATCACAAATAAACGCTGTCAATGTTGGCCAACACTGCGGGTGTGTCAAAATCAATTGCCCAATGGCGGTGTGACATCAACAGATACACGATGGCACTTTAAAACACTTGAGGTAAGTTACTCTACTACTCTAGTGGGTGTTTCAATTCTAAATGATGCCTGAAAGTAGTCAAATCTTTTTTGAATTTACAATATTTTCACCGTAAATTTTTGTTTACAGGACTGCCAATTGAATTTACAAAACCTTATCAAAGTCGAAATGGAATTCGATGAGGACTATACAATCTCACCGAGCACATTTACATATAAGAAACTACGCAGGAAGCGTCGAGCGATGCGAAAACGCACGTAAGTTTAGAGAAATTTAATTTAATTTAATTTTTCTTACAATTTTTTTTCTATTTTTATTTATTTTCTTAGTTTTGTTTCTTTATTAAATTTACTGTATTGGTTTTTTTTTAAATGCAAGCCCTACTAAACTTAAGTAAGCCAAGAACCTCGAAACCAACAAAGAAAAAAATACTGTGCTATCTAAATCTATTTAAATGCTGTTAGTTGGCTTATAGCCAAAGCCACAAGTTTGTTTGTCGTCGTCGTGTAGTCATAGTTAAACAGACAGACAGACTGAGTCATTCAATCCCTCTATCACTGAGTCACTCACTGACTTACCCACGACGACACTCATTTACCCACTGAATCAATGTGACTCAGTTGTTGTTTGAATAAACGGGAATGAGTCAGGAAAATGTCCCATGAATGACTGCCAACTGGGTTGTTTTTCCTCCTATTTCCTCGACCTATTCGTCTAAGGTTATGTTCCCTGTTGTGCATATTTGACTTGACAACGCGACAACAACAAAAACAGATACAACAATTTTGTGAACGAGGCAAAAACAACACAGAAAAAAAAACGACTATCAACAAAAACAACCCAACAAAATGCAGTCAGTCAGTCTCTGTTTGAACTTAACGCTTATGTAAGCAGAATGTGCTTGCCAAAAAAACAATGAAACAAGAAATATAATATAACACATTAAATTTTAGTTTCATTGGACCACCAAATACCCTTTATAATTATGTAATCATAATTACAAACATTGAAAATAGATCAAAAAATCACAAAATAAATTAGGTGAATTTATATAGATTGCATCTTTTAATGTGGTAGTCATAGAGATCCAATGTTAGCATATTATCTTAATATATAGTGCCCATAGTCAACACCAGACTTACTACTTTTCATATTTTATAATGTTAGGGCAGTTGATCTGCATGACACATTTTGATGATTATATAAAAATTATTAAATTTTCCCTAGTGGGAGGTCATGTACATGGAGTCTTTTTAACATCCGCCTTACAATTGGGCTTCGGAACAGGGCAGGACCCAATGGATTAGGGTGCGTCTGTAGCTTGGTTAGGTGCCGGCTGCTACATATAAAGCTGTATCTTAAGCCCTAGCTATGTTTAGATTTTTGTGGTGGTGTTTCGGACAAGCCATCGCCCATCTGTAGGTAGCCGTGCTGGCCAAGATTTGAATTCCATTTCGCCATATTTGCAGGTAAATGAGTATTTTATTGGCTACCAGTTACAGGTACAGCTTATTTAAGGGCCAGAGGAGGTGTATAGCTTTTTATTTTTTAGTAGCACCGCGCTGTAATGATTTTAATGTGTCCACTCCATGTGACGCGTTTATCGAGGATCAGACTTAGATTACGGCTTTACTCCATCTGTGAAATGATGCTTCTATGTAAGTTATAACCGGGCAAAGGGGCAATTGCTGGACTTGATTGAGTTGACTATTATAGTCCAGTGTTTGGCCCAGGCTTGAAATCTTATTAAATATTGGCTTATTTTCCGGCACTTCAATAGGTGTCATCATCAATGTCATTTTCATGTGCCACAAGAATTCTTACAAAACTATAAAGCTGAAGTGTATAGGGTATTACTAAAAATAAAGACGACAAAGCAGGAACATTGTTTTTGCATTTGTCGCTAAGCACGTCCTGACATGTATTACATTAGCATTCTTTTGGTATGGGTTGTTTGCTGTGGGTAAGTGCATTCTCAGAACTAAAACATCTTTATAAGGAACTTTTCTAAGAAATGGAAAAAGAAAGACGGACAAAACTTATAGTTTTTGCACCTCACCAACTGCTAAATAATACCATAACAAAAACTATCGAAATTGACCGCGAATGCGGAACTCTTGTAATATGATGCAACTTCTTTTTGTTGCAGGGTTCTTTTTTCTTATAAAGTACGAAAGTGTGATACTGTAAAATGTCGCAATTGGTTCTTTGGCTGGTTGTTCGGCATTTGAGAATGCCTTTATTTTTACATACTTTATGACTTTAATGTATTAAAAAGGAGCAGTTTTGTGTTATTTTTATATAGTATATATAAATAACACCATGTCCACAGAGAATGAATAACCAACACCTCCTTCTGTGTAATGTCAGCTTTACTTCGTCTACTACGAGTATGTTCATATATTGTACTTGAACTTAGGCTCGGGCGAATATGTTTTCTAAAAATTTTCTTCTGTTTTCGATAGTGTAGATGTGTGTAGTTAGTTGTCCTTCTGCCATTTCTCTGGCTGCAACAACTAAAAACTTAAGTAAATGTTATTGTCGCTTTCAATGTCTGAAGTGTTTTGGCTAAGAGTCTCTTTCTACATGCTTCATGCATGCATGAATATCAACTAGACATCCATGGTATATGGTATGGCATGTGTATTTGTGTTTATGTGTGTACATGGCACACTTTCAATGTCCGCAAGGGTGACATCAACAAGGGGCAAACAACTACAACATAACCATATCCATACATACAATACGCTAGCTGCTGCTCTGGTGTCCTTTGGTAATATCCAACGGCAGCAAGAACAGCTGCAGCGTAAGTAATTTCTTATTTCAAGTTGACATTTGACATTTTCCTTTTTGTTCTGTTCTGTTTTGTTTTCTCTCTTCTACTATTCTTGGTATTGTCCTGCAATTTTTTGGTATTCGCTAATTTTTCAAGTATCATTCAGTGATGTTGTTTTTTACTTTCGCTCTCAAACAAAAAAAACAAGCACGTGAAAAATTACTTTGCATACTTTTAGGTTTGACGTAATTGAAATGTTCATTGCTTTGCAGACAATACTAGGACAATATTTATGTACTTACCATCATAGTATGTGTGCATTATTTGAATGAATATGAACAAATTGATTTGGAAAGAAAAGAAAAAGTGGAATGAGAAAAATGTTTGTGTTTTGAACAAAAGATAAAACTGATGGGAAATTCGTTCTGTTTACTTTCTTTTGACTTTTATTCTAAATATTGTCAACACGACTATTGAAAAAGGTTGATTTGATTAACCTACAATTTTACGTAATTTTTTCTTCTTCTTTCGACCTGAGAAAATAAAGAAAAAGTAACAAAAGATACACAACAAGTGATAAAACACAGCTGTTGTGTTTCCGGTATTCAAGTATCATTTCCTTCTTTCTTGAACTTGTAATTTACACACAGTTAAAATTTATTATGCATGCTTAAAAAGTGACGCAGTTGTGTATTGATTTTTTTCCTTTTTATACACTATACACTTGTAAGGCATATAACTGTGGGTCGGAGACACCAGAAAGTATGTCGGGGGAATAAGTCCCTCTTGTCTAAGTTGTCGAGTTTGAGATCAGTGATAAACAGCCTGTAAACATAGCAGATATTTCAACAACCACTATAAACAGAGTTTTGAAATTATAGAACTGAAATTTCATACCAAATCTTCTTTTTCCTCTAATAACCCCAAGAGGAGAGATTTTTATACACAAATTCTAGGTTCCATATGTTCCATATAGAGGTCATGAAAATATATATAGCATTATCTATAGGAGACTATGAAAAAATTAATCAAATCCAATAAATAGAAGAATAACTTATCGTTAAGTTACGGTGAGAACAAAGTTCCACTCTAATATTTTGTTATTTCTGATTTTTGTTATCTATCATTTCAAAATTTATGCCACAGCATCCTTTTCTTTTTCCATTTCCCTTCGTATGATCCGAAGAGAATCAAACTAAATTGCAAATGTGCGGAAATTTATTTAAGCATCTTTTGTTAACTCAGACCTAAGATACTGAACCTAAATCTAAAGCCAAGTCAAACCTGCCTACCTTTAGCTCATCATTGTCATTGTTACACTGTTGTTCCTGTTGTTGTTATGCATTTGTTATTATTGTATTTTCCTTCTTTTATTATTTCCATCTTCTATCTTGCCGTCTTAATGCGAACAAAAACTCGCGCGTCACCTGTCTTTCTTAAGAGATACTTATACACTTACGCAATCCCCCAATCTCTTGTGTTCTCATACAGTGAAGGGAAATACATAAAGAGGCATCCAAATAAATATTTATACGTAATTTATGCGCTTAAATTAGGTTTATGTCAGTGTGTTGTGTTGTGTTGTACTGCTTTTGTTTTGCCTTTTCTTTTATTTAGGCGTCCATCTTCCATCTAACATCATCAGCAAGAAGCAACCATCATTCAACCAAGAAGACAATCAAGCCAACTTTCTTCCTTTCACATTTTCATTTTACGTTTTCTTCATCAGTTTAGCTGGCTTTATATCTTTGAAGCTCCTTCATATTCATTGAAGTCATTGTCCTTGCCTTTGTATGTGTATGTGTATGAGTATATGTTTATATGTGTAAAGTGTTTTTGTATTTGAAGGTGGCATACTCAATAGCAAGGCATAAATTTAATACAAATTTTCTTTTTGTACAAAATTTTTTTACTTGTTTACCTTTTTTTTTTAATTTGATGTGTCTTTACTTTTTAGCTTCTTATTGTTTTTGGGTCTTGATGATTGGGATGACTTGGCTAGGCTATAACGTACTACTATGCTAAAGTTTTAAGTTTTCTCTTCATTCCATTTGCTTCTTTTGACTGCCTTAATGTCTTTGTCAGTAATTCATCGCCATCTGTCTTGTGCTATTTTCACAAACATTTTCCTTCTTTTCTTTACTGTTCTTCTTTCATTTCGTTTTTTTATTATTTTCTTTTTTTATTTTGGAAAGCGCTAAATTTCACTTTAAAATTTATTGCATTTTTTCGCTTTTGAATGGAACAAAACACCTGACTGGCGTCCACTGTCATTGCTTTGTTAGTTGACTGTGGTCTCTATTTTTCTATCCATGTGAGCATGTGTATTCGTATCTATGGATTCGTTTCTGCTGTTTCCTTTTATTGAAATACCATCATTCACTGTTGGTCACTGAATGCATCCTGCTTTCTGGTGCTTTTCATTTCCTTTTTTTTTTCGCATTCTTTTTGCTTTTGTTTTGGGAATTTACCGAACCAAATGTTCTCCTTGTTGATTGTCGTTGTTATTGTCAACTATTTTACGTTTTTTTGTTCATTTTTCTATAGATACAAGAGTTCGAGTTTCTATTGTATTCGCGTTTACCAAAATGCATTGTTTTGCATCCGTTTTTCTTTTGCTTTCCTTAAACAAGTCACCTTTTATTCCAGTTCTCTGAGAGCGTCCTTGTGCATTCTTTTCCCAAACTCCACTTAGTGTTTTGTTTTTTCCTTTCATTTGTTTTCTTTTATTCTTGATTTCGTTTTATTCACTTTTGTTTTGTGCTCAAAGAAATGAATAATTGAATTTTGCTGAATATTTTCGTGTTTTTTGAAGCTTTTACAAATAGTCAGTGGTTTCATGACTGCAGTATGATGTTTGTAACATATTGATGAAGATATCAAATTGAATATCACCCAAATATTCTGGTCCAATCAAACTGGACATTGGCCTATTTATATGACATTCAAACATAAAAATTTAATTTATGTGATGAAATATTGGAATGTTATATTCTTTACTTTGACGACAACCAACAAATGTATCATATATTGTGATTCACTTTAGCGAACTTGGATGAGGAATAGGAGTTCTAGGGTGTGTTGCCATGGTCCTCCTACAAATTATAACAGGTACGGAAAAATCCAGTTTAACGACTATCAGTCTGGTCCATAGGATGAGTTATTTTAAGTCTTCGTTGTGTGGAGTCCGTGATAAGAAATTTGTATGCTAGTAGGTTTGGATGCGATCTGTGCCTTTCCACGTACCTCTTACTGAAGCGAACTTCTTCTATGTCCGTTGTCATATGTAGGACCTTGTGTAGATCGTTGTTGTGAATACAACGTACCGCTGAATTATGATATGTATTTGGATGAAAACATAATACAAGAAAATGATATACATATGTACGTATAAATGAATGATTTTTATGCCCAGGTTGAGCTTCGAGTTTGAAATCAGGAGCCAACTCTTTCTTCGAAGTTTCAGGCCCAAATGCTTTCTTTATGTTCATAATGTGAAGTTGCCAGGTGAGATGCCTGTCCAGTGTCAGTTGAAGGCATTTCACAGTGACCCTTTTTGCAATGGTATCACCTTTGATGTAAACGGTGAAGATATGAATTTCCCTGCATTGAACCAAGGCTCCATGAGGCCCAACTGATCTTGCAAGAGAGCTAAAGCTTTAGTCGGATCACTGTCGCTCACTAACAGAGCAATGACATCCGCATACATTACTGTTGAGAGTTTCTCGTATCTTAAAATCGGGAAGTCCGAAGTACTGGGCGTGTATAGAACACATAGCCTTGAGGAACTCCAGCTCGCATTCTCTTTATATCAGACTCCTGACATTCACATCCCACATAAAAACTGTCGTCTGGTGAAGAAACGATCTTAGTATTGGGAATAATAGTGCCGGCAGAAATACAATATATAGAAACTGACAGAATCATTATTGTGTTTGATTGGGCAACTCAACTTCTTTTACTCATTTCACTGCTTATCTTATGAAGACAGGTTGAAATTGGAATAATAAGATTACTATTAGATCACTTAGATTTATGAACTTTAAAATTTTTATTGTATAACGGAAATTTAAGGTATGTAAGCATCCATGTAACGAAATTCAGTATTTTATCTTGCTATTAAATTCAAACAAATTTGATTCTAAAATGCTTTGTCCCCATTTTCTCTATGGTCCTTTCTTATTCCTTTTGTTTGATAGACCTCCTTTCTTTTGGCAAGTTTTTTATCAATTCAATTCAATTGGTTAGCATTTTCGACCGCTAAAGTAAATGAAGCTTCGTCTTCTCTTATGCTTCAACTATTTTCTATTCAATTATTTTGAATTTTCCTCTTGGTGTTTCGTGTTCCCATTGTCTGGATCTAACATATATCTTTCTAACACACTATATACATATATTGTAATTTTGTTGTTGTAGTTGTTGTTGATGTTGTTGAGCTCTTGGCCACGTCATCATCGTCATTGAACAATACCGTGATAAATATTCAATGTTTAAGTCGTCTATAAATATTTTTTCGAGTTCGTATACCATAAAAAAGTCAGTTAACAGGGTCATTTTGTCTGTGTGTGTGTATGTGTGTGTGTGTGATTGTATGGGGTGTCTTTGTTGGTCATTGGTGCTAACCATTGTTGGTACACTTTAGTTGGTGTTGTTATTTGTATTTTACTATAAAATTGCTACTGCTGATGCTATTGCTGGTGGTGCCTGATATCGTCATAGTATAAAAGAAAAGCAAAGCAATTTGTCTTATAGCAATAACAACAAATATTCTCTTGATTGTTGTTGCTTGAAAATATTGTATACTATATAATACTCGTATATATGCATCACGTTGGGTTGTCATCAAGTGTAGACTGACTAGCAACGTAAGCATTAATTCCGGAAAACAAATACTCGAATCAACTCTTGAAGCAACTAAGAGTTGAAGTATGAAGACCAAGTTGGTAGATCCATGCATCGAGTTCAGGCAAATATCAAGCAAATAAAACGTGGCAATATAAAAGAGTAGTAAGCTTTTAGTGTTGGTGTTATATTATTATTGTTGTATCTGAAGCTGCCGATGTGTTGGCTTAAAACACAGGATGCCATCATGGGCAACAGCAAGTTTTTGTTGAAAAGAGTAAACCGAGTAAAATTTAGTATTTAGTATATATATTTTAGTATTTAGGTAAAGAGTAGAAAGGCACAAAATGTTGGTATTTGTTAGTCCGACACATTATGTCATGGTTGTTATCAGACATTTTATTACACAGATACACACAGTTACATGCATAAGAACAGAGTTGAATCCTTCTTCAATTCACTCAAGCAAGCATTCATACTCAAACGCGCTTTTGTTTTCTCTCATACAATTTATTTAGTTTATTTATTTAGATATTTCGAGCCTTACCATAAAGTACTTTACTTAAAGACAAATGACACCATGAGCAGACTCAGACATGCAACCGGATACGGAAATGAAAATCCGTATAACGAACAATGAAATGCTGTGTAAATAGAATCCTTTTCTACTTTAGCAATGACAACATTTTTGTTTCTTTTAACTTTGCCATAAATTTTAGTTCAACAATTTCAACATTCAAATTTATTTTTTGCCAATATCAACAACAACAACAACAACAAGAACAACAACACCAAAAATAATAATCAAAATGTTAATTGCTAGTAAATTTATTTATAATCAACTTGACATTTTGTGGAAATGCAATTAAAGTTATTTAGTTCATTGCATTCGAATCTATTGAACAAATGTGGTACATAAATTACTTCAGTGACTGTTTAATTGAGAATGATGATGGGTAACGGGAAAGAGAGAGAGAGAGAATTTTGATTGCAGTTTAATATTTGTCCAAAATTTGTATGCTTCACCACGAATATTAGTTGCTTTTTGCTAATACCTAAATATTGACATCAATAATTTAGCAAATATTTAACACATTCACTTTAGTTATACTCGTACTATGATTGAATGTAAGAGAGATAGAGGCAGAGAGATACAAAGAGAGAGACATAATGATAATAATAATAATGTTTGAAATTATGAAAAAGGCTACAAGTTTCAACAAATATTGGCATAATTTAACATAAGCCAATCATAAGTCAATCAAAAAATTTGTCGATTTTATTTTGAGGTAATTGAAACCCGTACTTGGAATATTTGCATTAATAATTTCAAAAACTTAAAAATCCATTGGGTTGAAAAATCCTTTATACTTAGATAGTATTCCATAGAACAAGGATCTGTGTACTGGGTGCCAAAAAATGGTAGTACGATGTGCCAAACGATAGCATAGTGCAACTTATTTTTTATTATTAAATGGACACACTCTTTGGTTTCTTTTTCATAATTAATTTTTATCATATATTGGCTATGCCAAAGATGTAATACTCTTCACGCTCCTCCGGGTTCCATCCAACCTTCCTTTCTTAGCATCACTATATTCTCTCTGTTACAGTTTGAGTATCAACAAAGAACACATTTTGAGTATCAACAAAGAACACAGTTTGAGTGGCATTGTATTTTTATTGGACTTATACTCTTTATATAATGTGAGTTTCTATGGGAGGTACCCTTACTGATAACCCTAGGATCATTAAATTAACGCGGCTGATGGATATGGAAGAGAAACTTATTTTGTTCAAATTTCAGTTCAATAATTCAAAAAACAAAGAACTTTTTCTAATAAGAATATTAATTGAAGTGGTGGTTTGTATGGGAGGTACCCCTCCTGTTAATCCTAGGATCATGAGATTTACATGGTTGATGGATATAGATCCAAAACTTACAATATCCAAATTTCAGTTCGATACATCATAAAACAACAATTTTTTTCTACTAAGAACTTTAATTAAAAGGGTGGTTTGTATGGAAGGTGGTTACCCTAGGGGTCGATTAGGCCGATTCCGACAAATGAACTGCGTATGGTAAAAATAAACGTATGTGCAAAATTTCAGCTGTCTAGCTCAAAAACTGAGGGACAAGTTTGCGGCCAGACGCCAGACGGACATGGCTAAATCAACTCGTCGAGCTGGTCACAAATATATATACTTTATGTGGTCTACGATGTCTCCTTCTGTGTGTTACAAACTTTATGACAAACTTATAATACTATTCAATTCCGTTTAAAGTATAAAGAAAATAGAGCAAGACTTTACCAAACAGAGTTTACTTAATAATAAACATCTAATTAAGATTGTAACTAACATTGCATAAATTGACACAAATAACATTATCTAATCTGACTTAACATCATATGAAATGGCCGATGTTAGGCCGCAGGACTTCAATCAATTGGTAAAGCTGCCCAGAGTTTACACAACTGCAATAAGTTTCAATTCTTCTGCTTTTACTTCTGCTTGTGAGTGATTAGCTTATGCAAATCGACGGCAGATGCAGTCGCGACATTAGACGTAGGCGACTGTTTTCTGCTTTTGCTGGTTGCTTCTTTCCGCACACAATGTAGTTGTGTGTAAGTGTACACGCGTCATCTGGCGTGACAACCGTCGCGACTGCCGTCGACTTGCAAAAGCTGATCACTTGCTGCTGCATCGATTTGTGCTGGTGACCAAAAGCAGAAGCAAGGCAAAATCAAAAATTATAAAAACGACGACTAGCAGCAGCGGTGTCTATGATTTTCTACTATTGCTTCGACTGTGATTTTCGTTATTTTTCAGAAGCACTAGCAGAAGCAATAGCCAACAAAAAACCATTAGGGTCTTCACTAAACAACGTATACACTAGAGCTGCAAAACTATCGATAGTTTCGATAGTCAGAACCATCTATCGATAGTTTCGATAGTCGGAACCAATATTTCAATACATCAATAATTTATTTGTTCCATCAATTGCTGTTTGAGATCCGATAGTTTTGATATGCCGATATAATCATATCGAATTATCCAAGTCAACGTTCCATACATTTATACAGTTTATTGTACTACGTACAAGTATGAAAAATTGTCTTCTTTACTTAATACAAGCACTTGCACATATGTATAATACTCACACTGTCACGATAACCCGCTCTCTGCCTTCATCTAAGCATCAATTCACTTATTACCGAAAACCATGCCACGCTGAATACACTAGTTCTAGTCTGATCACAGAAATTAAGCAACAACAGGTGAGGGAAGCATTTAGATGGGGGACGGCTTCGCTCTAAGCACCAATTCTTCAATTAAATACTTGCATTCAATAAAGAGATAAGAGATCAGTTTTCTTCAAGTTCTCATGGTGTTCGGTTGGTCGGTTCGTGTCGGTGGTAAGTCGTGTGTTAATTGTGCTAAATTAATATTGTAAAATTACAATAATTATTTTTATTATAATTAATATACAAATGCATATTAGTGATAAAGTTTATTTGCATATTTTGAAGTAACAAAAAAAGTGTAAACTATTTTGATTGAAATTGTTTTTATCATTTGGTTTTAAATCACAATAATTTTACTCTTATCTGTACAACCGTTGATTTCGTTTTCGTTATGCTCGATACCGCTACTTTTTATGTGAGTAAGTTTTGTTATTGTATCATCTCTTAATGCAATTTTGTATGTAATTTGTTGTTCACTGGTGAAGTAAATAATAGAAACAGAGAGTGTAAAACGAACGTATATAACAAGGTAAGCCCATGATTGTTCTTATTCTTCTTTCACTATTCCACTCTTTGTTAAAAACATTAGGAGGGGGTTTGAGGTTTAATAAAGAATTTTTTGATATCATATTCTTTTTGATGTTGCTTCCTTCTATCGATTGCAAGAAATACAGCAAAAGACAAAAAAGTATGTGACAAGCTTATGCATGCATACTTGTTTCTTTATGAAGACTTTTTTTTTTACATATTTATTTATGAACCTCCCTGCTATAATCATATACAGAAAAGTCTCCCGTGGTTGGACACCAGCCATTCCAATGACTTTAAACGGACACCGGAATATATTTTGTTCCAAAAAACATAACTTGGGTTTCTGCGACTACAAGAGATGTTCGCCAATAGAGAAGAATTAAGTAGAAAGGGATGGGAGCATTTTATTTTATATTTGACATAATTTTTTGTTTTATTAATTTCTGTGTTTTTGGCATAACTTCTTATTTATTTGAAATCAATAGAAATGTGGTGATTTTGTTCAAATATATGAACTATATTGAAGTTCATAAATTTTGAAATGACGAATAGACAGTTAAAGTATAGCAAAAATATAACAATTATAATCTTATTTTTAGAGTTCCAATGAAGCCTTAAGATCACTGGGTTTGACACGCTTGAGCCGTCGTATGAGCCCATTGACTTGTGTTAGTTGTTGTTGTCTTTCTTTTGTTATCTCTGCTTTGACAGATTTCACTCCATTGTCGCTCTCAATGTCAGCACTTCAGCAATACCATGGTGCATTAAGAATTTTGTTTTGATAAATCAAGATCAATATGACAATAAAACATAAGAGAAAAAATTTATTCTCTCTCTTCCTCTAAGCATTAATTCATAAATGTATGTATGAATGTGTGTAGTTCTAGTCTGATTACAGAAATTAAGCAGCATCAGGTGCAGGTAGTACTTAGATGGGCGACCGCTTCTCTCTCTACACAATTGTTCACTCTCTCTCTCTTTATCTAAGCATCAATTCTTTTAAAGCTAACATTCAATAAACAGATAAGAGATCAGTTTTGTGTAAGTTGTCGTGGTGTTCAGTCGTGTGTTAGTTGTGCTAATTTAATATTCTCAAATTAATATAATTATTTTAATAATAATTAATATAAAAATGTATATAGGTGATAATGTTTATTTGCATATTGTGAAGTAAAAAGAAGTGTAAAACATTTTGATTGAAATTACACAGTTTTATCATTTGCAATCGCAATAATTTTATTCTTATCTGTACAAGTGTCGATTTCGTTTTCCTTATACTCGATACCGTTTCTTTTTATGATAGTGAGTTTGTGTCATCTCTTATAGCTTTTTTGTATGTTATTTGTTGTTCACTGGTGAAGTGATTATGATGATGGTTGAAATGGAGAGAGAGGGGCCAAGGTAAGTCCATGAATGTTCGTCTTCTTTATCCACTTATTCACTATGCTTTGTTAAAGTATTAGAAGCTGGCTTGGGGATTTGATATTGAGATTTTGATATCATCTTCTTGTCATTGTTGCTGCCGACTTTAAATTGCGATTGTAGGAAAACCAAGAATAGAGACATCTCACAAACAGATCAAACAATCATTTGTGTAAGAATTTGAAATAATGAATGGAACTTCCATGTGGTCTTTATTATGATTTGTTGCAGCATCAGTCAAATTCATTAAAAATAATAGTTTTGTTGCAGTAATTTACCTTATTTCGACAATATTTCTTATTTATTTCTTCTCAATAGGAATCCAATATTGAAGTTTAAGATATGACAAGAACTCGTAATAGAAAAATCTAATTCTTTTTTTCAAAAAATGCTTTACAAAATCAACAATATTTAACTCGTCGAATTGGTCCAGTACTGTCAAAGGTATTGGGAAATCTACCAGACTTGATTCATTACAGATCGAACAACAACATATTCGACGACTGGATACAAAAACCAATCCAAACCAAGATTATCAACAATCAAGCAATGATGCTATATACAGAGAAATTTCAATTATGTAGCTTGATGTCTATAAGACAGTACTAAATACAAATATGCAATTTGTTTTTTCAAGTGAAGGGTATTTAATTATTGGTAAAGTTCTCATATAAAACATTCGTTTTAGTTGCAATACAATTTCATTGTTGGCAATAAGCCAAGTCCAACGAAAAACGATTATATAACAATAAATTGTTACATAAAAGAAAACAAGAAAAATTACAAAACAAATAATTGACCTTACTGAATAACGCTTGCCATGCCGTTTCAGGGATTTCCTTACTTTACAGTCAAACCATTCCATCAGCGTTAGACCATAATTGTTGTGTTGTATTTACATATATACAATACTAGTATAAGCGAATAGCGTGCAACAAATTCATGCCACACAATCACAACTTATAAATATATGTAAATCATATAAAATACTCATAAACTAAGGCGCTCGCCTACAATTAAACTTAATAGTTTCTTTTCTATATATTTTCTACTTAATTTGTTTTCATTTATTCATAATGTTGATAATGATGGTGATGATGATGATGATGAAAGAGAAAGTAAATAATGGATATCCATATACTTATTTTGAAAACTATAATTTTCATGTAAATGCGTTTATAATTCAAATTTCACATATACTTACGTAGTAGTAGAAAATAGAAAGGCTATCATTATTTATGTATAACAATGGCGATGCGTTACTTTGCTACAAGTACGTGTACCATAGATTCAATTGTTTCTTTTTTATATTCATTTATTTATTTATTTATTTAATTTTTCCGTCTTTTCTTTTTCTTTGCCACACGCTAGGCTTACTGTTGCTTTTAACTGTAGTAGTACATACAAAACGAAAATATAATTCATGCAACACTTTGTTGTACTTATTTTTCATGACTTGGTAATACAGAAGTGTGTTCAACCTCTTAGCCCAATCCCACTTTAACTTGGGTTCATTTCTCGTAAGTCTTCTTAGCGTCAATGTCGTTTGTCGCTCTACAATACTATTTTTTTTTTTTTCGTATATTTCTAATGCTGTTGTTGTTGTTGGTATTGCTGTATTTCTACAAAAAGGTCAAGATACTTATTGCTTTCATTTGTTATGTAAATGAGAAAGCACTCGTGTTTTATTTGTTGCTGTCGTTGACATTGCTTACAGAAGAGGGTCTTGGGCCACCAAATTGAAGGAGGCATAAATTTAAGCTGAAAAACAAAGAAATACCTTAACTTTTTTCGTATTGCACTACATTACAGATACAAAATATTGTATTTCTAACTGAAATTAAATTTCAATTTATTTTCATCGGAAAGGAAAAAACTCTTCTTTACCAAAATAATTCTTTAACTTTAATTGCATAGAAAATTTTCACATATAACACAAAAAATGGTCCCTCTTAGAGCTGCTACCATGACAATATTTTATTACTCATACCACACGTTGGCCCATTGAATTTGTATGTAACAATTTGGGGCAAAAAATAATTCAAACGTGCTTTTGGCTTCCAGCATTTTTTGTTATTATTGCCACTGAATAAACTCACCATGGTTTAGTAAATAAATTTATGTTACAATTGAGAAGTTAAAGACCAACAAAAAAAGAACATTTTATAACAAAAGTACTTAGAATAAAAAGTTCTTCCATTTCACTGTATGAGTATGCTGTTCTTTTATTCTTTTTATATTTGCAAAGTCTTGGCCATAAAAGTTCAAGGTCAAAAACGAAAATGTTGAAGAAAAAAAACAATGAATTCTTACAGACAAACAAACAAAAAATAAGACAGAATTTTAAATTCGGTTCCATTGACGCTTAAGTACCTTTCACATAAATATATATATGAAGTCAAACTGAATGATTAGTTTTAAGTTTTAAAAAGTCTGGAAGATCTCATTTAAAAAGTGTTATACAATTGATATAATTCATTGAATCAAATTGCTAAAAAGTATTTAAAAATAAGGTATTTGTGGGAAAAACATTTCCAAAAAATTGCAAACCTCACATTTTTTCCGCTTGCAACTAGTTGAAAATGTTTTTACCTAATGGACAATTTGAATTGGGCTTTGCATAACTTATTGGCATTGTGAGTGATTGCAGGAGATATTATCTACTCTCCATTCTGTCCTATTCTTTCAACACATTTCAACGGCACAAGCTCTTCAACACGCATTTAGTGCACCAGTTTCTTGCATTTTTTAAAACAACAACTCAGACAATAGCTGTTGTGACTTAAAAACCGTCGAAACCCCCAAAGAAAAGATGAAACTAGCTCATGTTTTGAAGACAAATGCTTTTGATGGCATTCTATGGAATTTGATTAATAAGAATGAATATATTCAACTTCTATACCAAAGCACATAATGCTAAAAAGTCTGAAATTCGTGGTATGGGGATACGCCTTAAGAGTTGATGAGGCTTTTTGCGTTGAAGCCTTGTTTTCCATACACTTGTCTCTGTATATGTTAAAAAGGCAACTCCAACTGATCCAAATTATAAGCTATAGGTAATCTCTTCAGCATGCTAATCAATTCTAAATATGATGGATGCATCGTACATCATGGGTGACATCAGGACCATCATAAACATCGAGTGCAAGACCAGATCGCTTCGGGAAGAAAAACAATGCTGTGTTTGTACTGATATTAAAAGGGTATCATGTACTACCAGCTTCTCAAACCTGGTGAAATAGTTAATCTACCGGCAGCAAATAATCAATAACGCAAGGTTCGAGGAAGAGGAATAATGGCTTGATAAATGAATGTTGATAAAGGATTAAGCTTTCTTTTGTAATATTTGTATGTAAAAACCGATTGCCTATATTCCTAAATTATTGTGAATTCCTGGTTTATGATATCCAGTGTAAAAAACAAACATTATGACAAACTTAAAAGTCCTCACTGCAGTGAAAGGTACAATATATTTATGATAAAATTGAAAACGAAATGCAAATAAAGTGTGTCAGACAATTGTCTTTTGCTTCTTGTGTCTGCCTGTATTCACTTGGGTCCATTACATTACTTGCATATTAATCATTACATTTCAATTAGCTTCGTCGTCTGATGTTGGGCATTTTCTTTTTATTCATTTTTGTTATCATTTATTTTTATTCCTTTAAAGTTTAAAATTACTGTTTATGATGTACTTTTGATTTAGTTTAAAAGATGATTCCAAAGTTTTTGTACTGACGTCATCTTAAAGTTTAAAATAACAAACAGGCACTTGGAAATATATGTATGATGAAATAAAATACAAGACAATAAAATATATACGTATATATTTATCAAAACAATGTGGCTTAAGTTGCATGGATTGTTGTCGAAGTGGAATGGAAGAGATAGAATAAAGTCTTCCCATTTTCCATTATAAATTGTTTTTTGATTTTTTTTTTTCCACATTCTTTTTTCTTTCACACGCGTTATTCTTTTGCTGCCTGACGTTGTGAAGAAGTGATGAGGTGAAAAGGAAGACTGAAGTAAAGTGGTAAAGTAAAGTGTAGAATGTTATGTGCTTTGCCATTTTGCTTTGACAATGTAACACTGTAAAGATATTTATTTTAGAAAATTGGAAAAGTTCAATCTTTTGCCAAGCACAAACACAGACATTCAGACCCCTACACATAACAACGCATAAAGGACTAAACTACAATATCATATACCTATATATACGAAGTCTTGGTTTCGACTTTCTTTATTTGTACGTATGTGACATTGACTGTCCTTTTGTGTTGTTTGCTTCGTATCGCTTGCAGCAATATCAACATTTGTAACATCAGCAACAAGAACAACCAAAGCAAAATAGCATCAACTTGAATGAAATAGTTAACAATGTCGATAATGATCATGATGATCATCATCATATAGATTTGTTTGTTATTATTTGTCTGTACAATTTTTAACTCAGACTCGAGTATATCTTTTGTAAAACATGTTAAACTTACAAGTAAATTTAGCATCTCAGACACACTTAGAAATGGTTAAAAACTACGTGTATCTTTAACATTTGAAAGTACTATACAGAGTTTTTGAAAAATATTTCACAAATGTTAAGTGCTTTTCATCATTAATCACAGACTAATGAGTGTCTACTTTGTTTACCAAATGACGTCTGTTTTAAAATGCATAAAAGTCATTTAATTCAATAAGTGAATACACATATTTTAAGAACAAAAGCATTCCTCATTCCTCATTCCAATTCTATTTCATTCTTCATTCTTGAAAGATCAAAGTCAATAATATTGTAATACGAAATACTATGAAGAATTCATTCATTTAAAGGAAAAATCAAAAAATATGCCAAAAATGCATTTCTCTTTTAAATGGGTTTGCCTTGCCTCTTGCCATTTCACAATTTGAGAAATATGTATGTGCAAGTGCCAAACGCTTTTCTTAGTAAACGTGAACTTTTCTTGTTTCAGCGACGATGACGAAGATACTTTTACAATTTAATTTGCACTTTGGAAATTCAAATTCCATTCAATGGAACAAATTGCAAAATTTAAACGGAAATACCAAATTTTGTGTATTCTCTTTTGAATTTTTGACAACCTTTCAATAGATAAATTACTTTGAATCGAGTCTATATAGTAGACTATATATGTATGTATGTATGTATGTATATTAATGTAAAGAAAAGAGTAGCATTTTGCCATGATTGAATCTTTATTTATTTAATTGTTAGCAATTACATTCTTAACCAAAAAGAAGTAACATTTCCCATGTTTTTACTTAAGTAATATTCAACAGTGGAAGGAAAGTATTTTGATGTAAATATTTATTTCTATTTGAATAAATGATTTAAGCACAATATATGAAATTATTATAGGTGTGTTGATTATTTAAGACAATACAATATTTTTATTAAAACCACTTTTTAAAGTACCAGCCTACCTAGTTGCTACGCCCTCGCTCCAAAAAAAAATTGAAATTGTTTATGTTACAATTTTGAGAGCGAACACAATTTCTTAAGGGAATTGTCCAGTTTTTGTAGATAGGGACTATGGTAATACTCTTGTGCGTATAGACCTCAACTTTAATCTGCTTTGCAAAAGCAATCAAAACATGGTCAACGAAGCACACGGTTTTTTTCTTGGGTCGATCTCAGTGACCAACATATAAAACATATAATCCTAAAAAAAATATATTAAAATGTAAGTAGTCTATGACATTCAGTGACAACGTAGCATTAAATTGGTGAAAGAATTTTTAAAATTGGATAAGTCGTTTCGAAGATTACCCGTTTCATCAAAACAAACATTACTTTTTTGTTATATTAGTATAGATTCAGTAAATTAATTTTATTCATAACATAAATTTTGTAAAATAGAAAAAAATGCATACTTAAAATTGAATGGAAAAACTAAATTGTTACAATATTTTTTTACACACTCATCTCTCAGGCATAGGAAGTATAATATTAAATTATTGAAGATACACATATCCTTCACTCAGCAAGCTGAATGCTGATATTCGATTGTAGTGTGCATTATGATTGAAGTGCCGAATTGTTGAGAAAATCCCATTATGCTTACTATAAAGA
The DNA here is from genome assembly GCA_037043315.1 of Amiota communis. NCBI lineage: Eukaryota > Metazoa > Arthropoda > Insecta > Diptera > Drosophilidae > Amiota > Amiota communis. Next base: position 791,027 of record JBAMAV010001157.1, on the reverse strand, counting down.
CTGGGCTGATATGTCATCCTTACTTTCCTTTAGACTAAAGGGTGTATGATAACTGAGCATTGACATTTTTTTTTTTTTTTTTTATATAAATAGAAGCTAGACATGAGCAATCGCTCATTCACATTGCCAACAAAAGTTGTAATTCATGAAGGCATACTCAATATTAGTGTAGACGACGAAGTATGAAATGTTGGCAATGCTGTGTGAGAGAAGATATGAGTGAGTGAGTGACTCATTCATTGAGAAATTGATTAAATGAGTGTTGTGCCTGCGAATTCAAAACACACGAAATAAAACAGTGAATGTGGAAAAACGATTGGATTGGATTGTAGTACAAGTTTGTTTCTGAATAAGGGAAGTGAGGCAGTGTGGGGAAGCTGAGCCGTTTGCTGACGTTTCTCTTTGTCTTTTTTCGTTGTTATTTCATTTCGTTTAGCGTTTGTTGAATGGGGGTGGGCGACGTGATCACATTCAATATACAGTTGTAAAATGCACAAAAATATCCATGTACCATATTCACTCATACCAACATCCAGCTTCATTCTCAATCTGTGTAGATAAGAACACATGAGTGTGAATGACACAACACACATCCACTTAAAATGAATGAATGAATACTCAAACACATTTTACAGTGAATGAATCAAAAGCCATTTTGAACGCATTCACGCTCAAGTCTATTAGAAGAATATTTATTGAATTGCTTATAAAAAGCACTGGACTACCCTGCAATGTTTTTCTCAAACTATCCCGCTTGCATCTAATCAGATTCTCCCATCTAAGACTAGGTCACATTACCTTATCTCACCTCCATTACATAGACAAAAGCCAACTTAACACCTGCTCACTACATGGGAATACTAACCCAACTTCAATTGATTATATTATAAAATAATTTCTAGCTCTAGAATTTAATAGGATAAAATTTTCCGCAACTTGACCCTCTACTCTTCCTTAGCAATCCAATACCAATCAACATAACATCTACCATATAATTCCTTAAATCATAAAATATATTCAATCTTATTTGAGTCTTCAATTTATTAATTAATCTCTTTCACACATCTCCTATATATGTATATATATATATGTAAATATTCTTTGTAAGTACATACTCTTTATTAGTTATTATTTTTCTTTAAATACCTAAGCCAATGATTCCAGTGCCTTCTTAATTTAGTAAGTACTTAGTTACTTGGTTATCTCTTGTAAATAAATACTACAAAAAAGGCACCACATTGAAAATAAAAGTATGATCTTTAAATCATGAATGATCTTATCACCTTCTGTTTTATAAAAGAAGTAACGGGCTTTTGATTGCTTATATACGAACCCGTTACTTGCACATAAAGTCTGACAACTAAATGCAAGTGATAATTGTTGTTGATATGCTTGTTACTGTTGATTACTGTTCATTCTCTATTTTTATTCTTTTACGAGTATATCGTTTTTATTTTGTTGCTATTTTCAAATCATAGAATTGACTAAGCTTCACAGCATTCGTATTCCCCTCTTTCAAAGCAATGTAAAGCCGAATGCTGATATGCGGTTGTGCTGAATTGATGAGTGAGTTCCATTGTAAAGATTTCCAAGTAACACTGAGCAATGTTGTTTATGGTAAATGACAGAGACTGGCGATGTCAGAAGAATAGAAGGAGTATAGAAGGAAAATAGAAGCGCTTGCTAAGAGACCTCTATACCATAACGTCAGTATAGTCGCAGCCGATTTGATCAGTAATCAATTTTAAGTGGAGACAGTAAAACAAATTCAAGTAGATTGAGTATGATGGAGTGAATACGTCCAATCAATTCAATGCTCATATGTTTGGATAATCGAGGATGTGGGATCACATTGACGTTCTAATCGAAAGTGGAGTCACAAAATGACTTCAATATTTTAGTAAGCAGGACGATCTATAGTACTAACTTAAATGTTCATTACAACGACACACAAGAAGGCAGACAATTGTACAGGTGCAGATTGAGTCTTTCTATATGTACTCCGTAATTGTTGACTGTGTAGGCAAAAATGGTCTAAGCAGACCCATCATGAGCATGTGTTATTATAATATAGTCATGTGTTATTTAATATAGTTAACAAAATGATTTCTATTCAATAAAACCAACACTTTTCACTTAATCTTCAGAACTCATTAGTACAATACTATTAATGCAACTACAATTTTATTTTATTTTATTTCAATTGAATTTAATTTGATCTTGAAATGCACCTGATAATCATTTATTTTATATTGTATATTTCAAAAGATATGAGTCAAGTTTCGCATTCTAAACTTCTAAAGCAATAAAAAGTATTTATTTGTTTTTTCTACAAAAATTGAAATAAAATTTTCAACTTCAAAACCATTGAATACCTTAAGGTAAACATTACTAAAAACCATGATATCTTTCACTATCTATCTACTTCAACATTTATGAATGTTGCCTTTCTTTATGCAATAGTTAGTAACCCTCATCATAATATGTACATTTTCCCTGAAACTCAAACTATCCCATTACACTAAGTCACTCTCCTAAATTCAGAAAACTTCCTTCGCCAACATTCATTTTCCAAAAAAAAAAAGAAATATACAAAAAAAAATTGCCAAACAGCCGTAAGCACAATTTCTATGTACTTTTTAGTTGTTTACTCGATTTAAAGCGCTTTTATATTTTTCTATATTTTTTTTTTTTCTTTCGTTTTTATTTTTTTTGCAATTTATTTCATATAATTTCTTGCTTTCCATATGCAAATGGTTGCATGCTGCTTTATTGTTCATTCTCACTGGCTTACTTACATACTTGTACCATACATTCCTTGCATCCATTCCAATCCCTTATTTATTCTTTTCTCCATCATTATAGTCAGACTGCTCTTTCCTCTTCATGCCTTTCTTTCTCTATCATAATATGTAGTATTCTGGTTGATGTTGCAAAACGTTTTATGCACCTTTAGTTTATCCTTATTATCATACTCATCTGAGTAAAACGAATAGCATATCCTTGCAGCAAGTAGCTGATAAACGCTTAAAAGCATTCATAATTTTAATGTCTGGCAGTATTTAGTAAGTAGAAGCAACAACAGATATGTACTATGTTGTATACAGTATTTTTAAACATGTATATATTTGCTTTATATGGAATTTCTCTGAAGGAGATGAGTAGTATGCCATAATGGAGCATAATGTTACTCATACGCAACATTAATACGTATACGAAAGAGCTCATATAAAGTCATTCTCTCTTTTAGTAATTGTATATTCCACTTAAAGTGTTTTGTGCTTTAAGCTGTATAGATACAATGACATTAAAGGCTTTAAATTGCAGGTGCAGTAGCAGCAATAATAACTATGAAGTCCTTAACAAGTGTAAAATACCAACAGATGCACCACCATTTTTCCACATAAGTATTTTAAGTCTAAGAATTTAGTTAAACCAAAATAAACTATAGTTTTTGGTCAGTTTAAAAGAAGAAACTACGAGTATAAACAAAAATAAGTCAAAGTCATTAGAAGTTTTCGACTTTTATACAAAATCTTTAGTCTTTTCTTTCAATACAAATAAACATTCCAAAAATCTTTATTCAGGTACAACATCATGACAACAAGCAATGTCCATTAGAGGTCTTCTCTATATCCTTTCCATTTCCTCATTTTTGTGTTTTTTTTTCGGTTGGTATGAAGTACGAAAACAAAAGGGAACTGGAAAAGAAAGAGAAATTTAAGCCAAAAATGCAAATGCATGCAACCTTGTTGATGGTAATACTACAACGTAGATTGGAGGCTAAAGACTTATGTAGCCTACTACTATTGTGTGTAAGATTACCAAATGAGTTGAGTTGAGTTGAGTACAGTTCAGTTGAATTGAGTTGAGTTGGGTTTTTTGTTGGTTGAGTAATACTTCTTTCTCAACTGTGCTCATACGAATAAACAAACAAACATCAAACAACCTGGCGATTATACAAAATTCTCTCTAACACTAATGGCATGCCAAAAACAGATATGACTTAGTAGTCCGAAGAACTAAGAGCGTTAGGAGTTTGCCAGGATATTTGGAATGAACAACAGAGCAAAACAAATGAAACCCAAAATAAGACAACCAAACAAAGCCAATAAACTGGACAACCAAGTCGAACTTTAGTACTTTGTACTTAACTGTACTGTCTGTGTGAATATGCTTATAAAGAAGTTTGACCTCATTTTTCCTGAAATTTTTCTACTTGATTCACTTAAAATTTGCATGTTTGCCTTTGGTATGTGAGCCTCTTTCTCTGTTCAACTCAAATTCAATGAATTGATAGAGAAAAAACAACAACGAAAACTGGCAAAGTGCAAGAACAACACTTTTTTTTTTTTTTGGTTTGGAAAATGCCTCGACCAAATAACCAACTTTTTTACGTAAAATTTTACCTTTTTTGGTTTTGTTTGAAAGTGAAAATAAATTTAGGTGTGGCTAATGTTTGGCAGGAAATTGAATCGTTATGGAAACTACTATAGGAGAAGTAAAAGGGGGCATGTTTCATTTTAGAAAATGAAAAATCCATTTTCCATTAATAAAATTTAAAGAGAGGAATGAGGAGGAAACCATTACCATTACAATACTACAATATATAAAAATTAATTACTTTAAGCCTTTGGTTTCATTTTAACAAGGCTCCTTCTTCCTTATAGCCTCCGTCATTCTCATCATCAACTGACTGAATGACATTTTAACACGTGAAAATTAATTAATATATTTATCTAACCCGTTTGTGTGTTACTTTGGAATTTGACATTGAAAAGCACATTTTCTTTTCTTTTTTTTTTTACTCCTAATTGGCAATAAATTTTAATGTGCCTCGATACACGCGTTAAATACAACATTTGCCAACAAGGGCCTTTTCTTTCTAAGGTGTGCTTCGAAGTATTGTTAACATTAATTAAATTTGACTAATAAGGATGACAACAGCAACGTTGCCTTGCAACAGATTTTATTTGTGTTTGTTTGATGTCATCATTATAAACAACATCATCATCAATGTCACCCCATCAATGCAATGCGATGATGGCTTCATCAATATACACTCACTTATACCATAAATACAAAGAACAACAATGGAAAACTTGTCATGGTCAAGGTCAGACAAACCTTTAGAACTTTAATGGCCATCATTATGCGCTGGACGGTCATCAGTTATGGTATATGAGTAAGTCAGTGAAGTCATAATTTATTATATTATTTTGGGTCATTTGCTTTGCTGATTTTTATATTGTGTTTTTATTGATATGAGGAAATTTCATGTATTGTATCCAAAACCTTGAAATTTTGTATATTTTTGGCAATAAATTTTACTAATATTTCAGTTTGAGATTTTCTCATTTTTTCTAAAACGACATTGACCTTGCGGTAGGAAAATGAAAATGATTGAATGAATGATATGGCAAAATAGTATGCGTGCAAAGATAAAATTTATTGGAAAATATTCAATTTGGCAAATTTATGCATTTTGAATTTTTTATAGTTTCCTACTATTCATTTGTTTCTGTTTTTTTATTATTATAAAATGGGCGTACTTTTATTTCATGGTCATTACAGTGAATGACATCAGGGTCTGAGCTCATACAGAATTCTTTCTATATTTTGTACAATAGTATATATTTTATTTATTCAATTGAATTGAATTAGATTACAATAGTCAATTGTCAAACAATTGGTTTTTATGCCAATGCAGTTGAATTCAATAATCCTATGCGGTACTATTCTTGATAGCGTTTTGATATTTTAGGAACCCTATTCTAATCATATATTTTCAACATAATATAAGAAAGGAAAGAAAAAGAAACATTTGTGATGCTGAAAATGAAAAAATGATGAGTGAGAGAAGAAACTTGTGAAGTAATTGTTTGTGCAAAATGTCTATAAACTGATAAGCAATCAAGATGATTCTCTATGCAATAATTAAAAATAATTAGAAGAACCACCGAAACACTAGACAAGACAATGGAATATCGAGAGAAAACAAACACTATTGCGGTCTTCACGAGTTAGCATAAAATAGTTAGATGCAATCAGGTGTTCTCGCAAACATAATTGCCAATCTAACAAGCGAAAAAGACACAATAATTAAATTAACTGCATAAATTACAATAAATCATATATTAATCGTACTTTTATTTGTGTTCAAAGTAAATTTGTAAATCATTTCACTTTTGTCATATAATTTCGGCAGAGTTGACAAACATTTAATTAACACTGTGGCAACGCCAATCTTTTATGCAATTTGCTCAACTCAATCATCGTACAATTATACACAAATGATCAAACTTTTTTTAAATGATTTAACTGTCACTTAGTTTATGTAGCGGTTGCTTATGCAGTTCAATCAATCTCGTGAAGAACCCATATGATTAAGTAGACTGTAAATGCATACGAGGACCGTTAGATAAGTCAGTGATTTTTGAATTTCTCGTGTGGTAACTTCAATTATAAATTTTTTTTTTTTAACATTTATTGAACAAATAAATGTGAGAATATGGACAGAGATTGTCAGATGGCTTCAAGCTATTATACCGACTTGTGTGGAAATTTATCTGCTCACGTCCGTGAAAATGATGTCATTACGAAAGTACCAAGGAGCTTAACTATCTGACGTAGGGCAGAGTTCTGCATCTTCTGTATTAGCTATATATTTGACTCAGCTGCGGTGCCCCGTAGGGGAATCCCATAAGTCCACGACTGGACCACTATAGCCTTATAGATGGTAACTTTGTTGCTCAGACGTAGTTGACTGCTCGGTCGAATGAGCCATTTCAGCTTCTTACCATCAGTTAATGGACTACTGTACAATTTGAAGCAAACTGTGTCATTTAGCTTGTGTTGCATTGAAGCCATTGAAAGCAGACAAGCTCGTTAATTTTGACGAAAATTGATAAATGCACATTTAGTGTGCTCATCAAGCCAAAGCAGAAATCGGAAAATTAAAATTAATTAAAATAAGGTGACTGAAACTTTAGTCATCTCAATTGTGCGGGTACATCCATCACACTTTACATGAATACAATATTTGGATACGAAAAAGCTATCCGGATGCTGCGATGTCTCACAATCGACCATAAGCGCAGCCATCAAGAAATGTTTGGCGATAGCAAATTGGCTAATTGTAAGCTAACTCACCCAGTATATTTTTTGTTTGTAATCGTTACTAGCGCACCTACAAATTCGCTCATTTGTACATTCGTTACTTTTCAGCACGCCAACTAGCCAAATGTAAATGAGTCTTAAGGAAATGGCTCGGTAGTAAAAAAATTGGGTCGAATGAAGAGGTCATCACGCATATTTTGATGACCTTGATAAAACCTATTATTTGGAAGGCATACATAAATTTTAAATAAAATGTTTGACTGGAAAAAACGACCTTAAAGGAGTCTTTTATTCAAAAAGTGACTGACTTATCTTACTGCCCTCGTAGTTTTGCAATGTTATAAGTCGCTTTTTTTAGTTAGAGAAACCTATTCCAATACAAAATCTGAGAAATGGATTTTAAAAAAAAAAATGTCTCTTTGCTTTGATGGCATCTTCTGAGAAAAGCCTTAAATATTTTCAAAAATAAACAAATCGATAGGTTTTAAAAATTGTTGAACACTTCAACTGAGGAATTTATCTTTTGTTGAGCCGATAAGGCAATATACTCAGAAGTCATTTTTGGTGGGAGATAATGATCGAGTCGGCTTCAGTCCACGGACGGACCAAGTGGTGCCGTAATTCTTCATAGTGCCTTGTTCTGGCATGTTTGAAGCTTGGTAATGTGTAGGCGGTAGTGGTGCCTGCATGTATATTTACCTTTTTTTGGCTAACGATAATTTTAATCTTCTAAATACATATTCCTTTCACTGCATTTTTTTTTCTTTCTTTATCTTAATTTATTTCTTATTAATTTTAATTGATTTTATTGTTTTTTTTTAATTTTACAATTATAATTTCAAAAAGTCTTCTGTTTGAATTTTCACATTCTCTTGCTTATAAAAATCAATTAACTTTAATAATAAATAATAAAATAAATAAAATTCTTCTCTTCAGCACCTATGTCGTTGTCAGCCATTGAATTGCGTCTTCAATAAATCCCGAAAATTCCCTCGAATATTCTTAGGGTAAATGTTAAATGAATGAATGCTAAACCAACTTCTATTCAGAATCATAAACCGCGCTAGGCTAAGACAGCAACAGCAGCAGCATCCTTGTAAAAATGTGTATTGTAAATGTTTATGAAGTAAAACTAAAAAAGCGTACAAGAAAAACTTAAATACTTGATATTTTACGAATTAATCTCTCATTAAATTATTGTTTCTTTGTGTCTGTGTGTAGTTTTAGTTAAATAAGCGCTATACCTAAACATAAGACCCGCAACATTTTTCTATTCGCTTCAAATACAAAACCATTGAACAATATGATACAAATATTCAAAATTCACCACTTTTTCAAGTCACTTCAATTGCAAACAAACAAATAAATTAATTCATAATTTTTGCATAAAATTTTTGAACAATTTTATTGTGTATAAAGCAAAAACGATAAATGGAAAAGTAAAATATTATATAAAAAAATGTTGTATACTTTTTGGGAAACATAAAATTTAAATGCAAAAACTACCAAAAAATAAAAAATTAAAATAATTAATTAAGCAGCAAAAAGTCTTTTGCAATAAAACAAAATACAATAATTTATATATAACAAAATAAATATTAAATAAAATACATGAAATAATAAAGTAAAATGTATTTCATAAATGTATCTATGAATTTATGTATTAACTTAAGCTTGTGAATGAGTATTTCTCATCATCAAACAGCTGCTAGGTTTAAGTGACAAAATGAAAGTAAAATTTCGAACCAAAAGAATATAAAATACATTTTTCGGTTTTATCGAAATTAAAATATCCCTCATACAATGAAACAGTGGAAACTATAATATCTAAAATAATAATTATAATAATAAATGAAGGTTTTTATTTTTGAAATTAAAGAGATTTAGTTCTCCATTAATGGAAGATCTGTGAGGATTATATTTTAATATCTAAAAGATTTTGTTACTATGAATTATGGCAACCGACAAGCATAAAAACAGATGGACCTGCCATTGTGACAATACCAATATGAACTAACATACATATGTATGTATGTGTGTATGATGGGTATTTTATTATATACATAAAATAAGAACTTTAAATAGAATTGACAATAGCAAAAAAAGCGAGAAGTTCTTAATCCCCACAAAACAAAAAAGGCTTTCAATTTATAAAGAAAAAGAAAAAATGAACTAATATTAAAATTAAAGCAGAAAGTAAAACGAGGATTTATCTATCCAAAAATCAGAGTTATGAGTTCTCAAAGAAATTTTATTTCTATAAAAGATATCAACAATTTAGCATTCAATTCCATTATATGAAAGTTTTTTTCTAAGCAATATATTAGCGGGGTTAAAAAATGCTGTCGTTTATTCATTTCATTTGATACGTCTATGCTATGACTGCGAATAGTTGCCAATACGTCAGCACAGCGACAGCAATGAAAAACAACCAAGAACAGCACAGCACAACCAAACAAAAAATTCATCTGTGCTGTTACCGGGCTGTTGTTTTTTGCATCAATGCAAAAGGAAAAATTACTTTTAAAAAAAAAAAACTATCGCAGCACAGCAGCAGCGCATTTTTCGGTGCTTATATGCTGCCAGTTTTTTAAACCCTGTCTATAACTACGTAGAAATACTTAATATTTTTAGTTTCCACTTCCATGATGGTTTTTTCAATGAAGTATATGAGTAAACTGTAAATACAAGTACTTCCTTATATACATAGTACCCATGCCGTATGTTTGGTGTTAATACTCCCCTTTTCTAGTGAATTCACTAGTCACTGGTTATGCAGATACGAACCAGTAAACGCATGTTTCCATAGAAAGTCAGCAGACGCTTTTGGCATTACTTGTAGCTAGTAAATTGACTAGTCGTTAGCAATTTCTGATGACTCGACTGCAGAACGGTAATGCAGGCAGTGCGGTTGCAATTGACCCTTTCCAATGACATCGAAAACATAGAACTCATGTAAAAGGAATTAAGTTTGAACTTGTATTACTAGCTCCGAAGGGATTAGCCACGAACCAGTTTTGCATACTGCAGGGACTTTTTAATTATTTTTTACATGTATTTTTAAAGTACATAATCACGAGGATTACTATTCATATTTCAGGAATAGAGAACAGAAACTATCATTTATCATTGGAAATGATTTTATTTTATTTTCAAAATTTTCTTCAAAAGTGTATTTTTGTATTCGCTTGATTCAATTTTCGAAACACTTCTGTTCTTCCGAATGATGATTACGATTTCTGAACTCATCAACAGGTGTTTCTTCAGGCATCGAAAAACATTGTCCATTGACATAGTACTCTGGTAGAACTAATGTCCAAATATGCCTTGATCTCTTGATATACCATATGACGATCTTGTAATATTATTAAATGAACATCATCGATTGTTTCTAGCAAAAAACAATGAGCGAGTGAGAACTTCATGATCCTGTCTGACTATTATGAAGAAAGATTTCTTACCGAAATTCATCGATTATTCTTAACATTTGAGGACAAAGTATTGTAAGCATTGACGTATGACCAATAAGTCTCAATCGAGCCAATTTTTTTATTTTAAATTAATAAAATACTGCACACATGATTTGGCTTAACTTTTTCCGAAGCAATTTCAAGTTAGGTTTTGTCAGAGTTAAATTTTGTTCAAATTTTCATTCACATAATTTGTGATTACATATTTTCATTCATCGATCTACCATGATACCATAGAGTGCTTGTGTGTCCAAAAGTTCTGAGTATTTTTAGGTTAAAAAATCTGAAACTTCCCGATTCAGGTATCATATTTGATCTTGCAAATCTAGGCAACCCCAGACCGTAAAGCTAAAAGGCATCCATCATACTTTAAAACTATAAATACTCTTTATATTTGGGCTAATAATGAAATTATTCTTAAAATATATTCCTAGGTTTGTATGTAATGTACTTATGTAATAAGTATGATACTTTTGAGAAAAACTCATCTTTTCTTACAATAACACTCAGCAAAAATCATGAATACTTTTGAAATGCGCTTAAAATTTTTCTGAATTTGCTGAGATCTGCAAAGAATTGAAAATTTATAATAAACAAAAAAAAAAAAAACATTACAAAATTTTTCATAAATGTCTATTTACTAAAAGATATAAGTATATTAATATAAATTAATATACATAAATTTAGTGTTGTACAACTATTTATTAATTACTATATATAATATAATAAACTATATACAAAAAGGCATATAAAAAATACATAAATAAAAAAAAAAATTAAGCATAAAATGCATAAATTGAAATAAATTGCTATAAAATATTATGTAAATAAAAGAAGAAAAGAAAGTGTGTGTCATTGAAACTAAAATACATATGGTACATACACTTATAAAAATAAAAAATAAAATATATAAAGTACTAAAATAGAAATAATATAAAAAACAAAAAACAAATAATAGAAAAATGAGGGAAATGTAAATTTAAATAAAAATAATAATAATTTAAATAAAAATACAAATATTAATGCAAAAACAATATACACTTTTTCTTTAAAAAAAAATAAAATAATGTCATTCGTAAAATTTCACAACATCTGCATACTGCCTTCTTTGCTCAAAGCTCTCTCTCTCAATTTTTATAAACTTTTTCTATGTTTCTCTGCGATCAATAGAAAAGCTTTTTGTTCCATTCTCTTTCATTACTCGAAATTAAAGAGCTCTAAATTAGAAAGAGTATGAAATGAGTAAAGCTTTTACTATTATATACTATTCCATCAAATCAAACAAATGTCTTAGCAACACCCATACACCCATCGCCCATACCCATTACCCTTGGCCAAAGTGGCAGCACCCACTAACTGACTAATTCAACTGACCCTCGTTCGACTCTTACCCATCCGCCATATGTTTGTTCGTTCTTGTTGACTGCTGACTAAACGCATAAATTTTCTTTTATTACCTTCTATTCAACATTTAATGTCATTCATTTTGATTTCGTGTTCCCGTGTAATTAACACAAAACGGAAATTTCTATGCATTTTTCTTGACGCAGTTAATTTGTTGTATCAAGAGGTTGGTAATACGTAATATGGTAAGTTTTCTTTTTTTTTTTGTGAAACTCATCTTCATCGATAAGAAAATGAATAAAGCATTTTTATTAGGTGGTAGGCGCACACACATGTCACAAGCCCTTAACTTTCAAGGTCTTGAATTAGTCTTATTAAGACAATTGAGTTAATATTTAACACTATCATCAACATGATGATAATGATGACTAAGGCATATGTATTTATATATATAGGGAAAGAGCAGAGCAGAGCATTGATTTAATTTATTGTATTAATATTTTTTATTATGAAATAAACGACTCCTAAGGTCAACCATAGAATTAATGAATATTGCCCTTTAATGATGATGGTCATTAGTTTATTTTTAAATATTTGCCTATATGTTTCTATAAATTTTATTTACAATTTTTTCGCTTATTTGTTAAACGCACGCATAGAACAGCTGATTTTTAAAATATTCACAAATCCAATGCCGGGTTCAGGGAGATAGAGAGAGAGAGTAAAATACAAACAAAACCAAACAGAAATATATAAACTTAAATAATAACAATAAAAAATAATACAAACCATCAAAAGAGCAATAGCACTTCCATGATCGAGAGTTGTTGAGAGCTTACCATAACAACAAGTGAAGCACGTGGTACTGCAACACTCTCTTTTACCAGATACTACAATATATTGCTCATACTCACGATCAGGCGCCACTAAAACAACAAAAAGCTAACATACAAACTTAAGCACTCGCTCTCTCATGCTCTCGTGCTTCATCTCCATTAGTGGGGATATCATAACTTTGTGATTGTTTTCATTTCCATTTTGTTTCATTTGTTTCGTTTGAGCAGCGTCGACGCCAACAGACAGCGACCGCGACTGCGACCTGTCGCAGTCAAGTGGAGCATTCAAATGTTTTCGATTTAGTACAATTCGATTCGTCTAACTTGACGCGTGTGTGTGCCGTGTGCTGAAAATTCTTGTAATAAATAAAAGAAAAGCATAACAAAAACAAAATAAATTTGCGAATTCGCGAAAACAAAAACATAACAAAAGTTAACTGTAAAAAACAAGAAATATTCATATTTTTCGTATTCTTATTTCTTCTACAATACTATATTTCTTTAAATAAAAAAAAATATAAGTAAATGATTTTTTGTTTTAAAATTAATGAAAATAAATAAAATAATTAAACGTGCGGTTATTTTAATTCAATTTCAAATTTTATTTTCATAACGACAAAAAGAAAAGAAAATTTAATTAATTAATTAAGAATTTAACAAACAAAAAACTTGTTGACGCGCATTCGTCGAAAGAAAAACAACAACAGAAAATTGTTAAAAACAAAATTGTAAAAATTGAATTATAAAAATTAATTAACTAAAATTATTAAATCGAACAAAAACAACAAAACACAATAATAATAATAAAGAAGAAGAAAAAAAAGCAAATTCATTCAAGCTGAATGACGTACGTAATTACAAATTATTGTATTTAGTGTTAAGTTCATTTGTAATTTTTTTCTTTTTACTTTTACTATTTTTTTATACCACAATATTTTGTTTTTTGTTTTGTTTATTTTTTTTTTTTGTGTTTTGTTTATGGTGAACGCCTCCTTCTCGCATCATCTGTGTTAGTTATTTCTTGTAACTTAAATTTTCCATTTTGCTTTACATTTGTTACTATTTATTAGTATGTAATATGGTATTTTGTTTTGTTATTGTGTCACAAATATAATTCTATATTAATTTGTATCTCATTCTCTTTCTTTTTTGTTGACACTTTTGTGCTTTGACTCTTTTATTGCGTGCAATTGCCCCCTTTTCGTTGCTGTTGTTATTTTGTTCTATATAATTATGCTTACGTTAGCTTTTTATTGTTTCTTTCCTTGTCAAATCACCCTTTTTGGAGCCCATTGCCTTTCATGTGGTTAATTCATATGCTTCTTTTTTATGTTGTTTGATATTTTTATGCTATGCTTTTTTGAAGTTATAATTACACTTTGTTATGTTTCAGTTATGTATGTGTAGTACAGTGGTTCTTCAATTCATTTAGCCTGGGGGAACTCACACTGTGAGAGTAGGACTTATAGTCGATTTAGACAGGCCCTGCATCACGATGATACGCTTTGGTGTTTAGACAAGCCATTTCGTATCATTTAAAACTGTTTTTTGTTTTGAATGTGCATAAAAAGAAGAAAATGTTTGTTGAATTGAGAGACAGTAAATAAGAAAAATAATAAAAAAAACTGTTTAAAATGAAAAATATATTACTTAAAAGAATTACAAATAGTTGCAAGCACACTGGTACGTTTAAATATAAATTTAAAACACAAAAAGAGATGAAGACTGACAATATCTAACCGGAAATGGCAAAAAACTTGGCCACATTTTCCAACAACAACCCCTGAATGACGTCATTTTCTTTGTGGTTGTTGTCGAATGTGATGCGCGTCATTGGTCGCATCATGAGAGACTCGACATCATCATAGCCCTGTCTAAAACGACATTGCATACAAAGTATAAACAACAATAAAGCAAGACAACAAGATTGAATGCAAGTCAACATGAATAGACTGTTATGACTTTATTCATCCTTCTGTTATAAGTTTTTTATTATTTATTATACAAGAAATTAACTCGCAATTACAAATTGCGTGTAACTTTTATCTTAAGCTACACTTACAGGCCTTAAGTTTACTGACATCTAAATATTGATTTAATTAATATAGATTGTTATTAACAAGTGAAATTATTATTTTTAGTTGATGTATTAAGCGAATTATTTACAGATATTTATAGGTAATTAAAAAGTTTAAAGCAAATGGTAGTGGTTGACCGATTTTATAAAAGCTATAGTTTGGGTCATATTGTTATGTGAAGTAAGATTATTTGGTAGGTACTTCGATCTATGTGAATGGAGAATCGGACAAGCAGTTAGGATGTGGGAGAGAGTTAGGATTGTGTTGCAGAAGGTTATACTTATTATAATACTCCATACTTGTGATTAAAAAAATGGGACACAAACCAGAGTCTTCCTCAAAACACAAACTCCTTTTCATTTCTAATCATTATCGTGCTTCGTCTGTACATACAAAGCTAATGTCAGAATGGTTTCTTAAACCACAGCTTAAGAACCACTGACTTGGAGTTGTTTTATTCTGTTATTGCTGTTAGTGTCTGCTTAGTGCGACTATCATCGATTTTCGTTTGTTGCTCTATTCTTTTATTTGGGTTTCCTTTAATTGGAGCAAGTTTTGCTTCTGCGTAGACCCACCAAAAAAGAGTCATGGAATTAATGAAGTAATGAATGAAGGTTTGCCATGACAAAAAGGTGTATTTTTCTAGATAGTTCTTTTTTTGAATAAATTCTAAGCCTAAAAGAAGAAAAAATTGAAAGATAAAAAATATTGAATAATAACGAAAAATAAAGCATTTTGTTTAACAGTAAAATCATTGACTTGACTACAGATGATGATGATAAGAAAGAAGATGATTTGATCTTGTCTTTATATTCTTCTTTTATTGGTTTTACTTATTGTGTGTCAATTGTTTTTGTCAAATGCATCATTAAAAAGAAATGTATTACTAAATGGGAATAACTTTTTATACAATATTAAAAGGTGACGATAGTCTTTTGTTTTATACTTCTTTCATTAGTTTTCTTTTTGTTTTTTAAACAAAAAACTGATTGGTTTTGATATGCTTTAAATTATCTCCAATTATTTTTAAAATTAAATCGGTTTAGATCACAGTCAAACTTCCATAACTCGAATCACCACAATGCAAAAAAATAAAAAATCGACTCATGGAGACTTTGAGCTATAGAATTATTCATGAAAACTAAGAAATTTGGTAAAATGTAGTAAAATTATTATATTTCATACATATCCTAGTTTACATTAACAATTTCTTAAAATATTCAGAAATTTGTATTTGAGTGAAAAGTTATTCTAATTTATTTAATGATTTATTTAGTCGTATTACTTTTTTTTTCTTCGAATATTAGTGTGATTTAGTGAACAATCAATGGACCGTCATAGACGTTTATGTCAGTACTAAACTTTTATTGCTCATTTGTTTTCATGTTCTCCCTGTGAGGAGATCATTAGGATGTAGTTTGAGTGATATGTTAATGCAAAATGTGGGTACCATTGGGTTTGGATGACAATGCAATTTTATGTTATATCTGCTCCTGAGAAAGTTAATTTCTTTAAGTACAGTTGAAATTTTCAGGTTTCGGTGAAGTATCATGTTTCTCATATACCACGGAGCTCCAGATATGCGACGATGGGCTTTGTTTTAATCGAATTACTATGAATTTAAAGTTGCCAAGAAAACCAATCAATTTCAAAAATGTGTTGTAGAAATTCTTCCTTAGAACCTTTGTCATTATCTTCCATGACACTTGGAGTGGTTCAATAATGTTATCAGTGAAAAAAAGCCTAATGAACTAATGTCATTGTTCACATTAATATAATCGTCAGGAGTAGCCGTGAAAGTTATGTTAGGATTCAATCTTATTTACGCTTCATAATTCCATCAATTTTTTTTTTCGTTCTTTATCAAAATTTATCAATAAATTTGAAGGTACTACATATATTATATTCATTGTCCCAAACTTTTTGAAGCTAATCTTATTGGCATATACATACATATAGTACATACTACAAAATACCTTCATATGTTCTTCACATTCTGTGGTTTCGACATAAGTTTGCACATGCCAATTATGTATCATTGTTCGAGGTATGGAGGGTAAATTGTTTTGAATTTTCAGCCTAAACTCTACTGCAATTCGATTTGGTTCATGTTATAAAAAATTCGCGTTATGAACAAATCAAGTTATTGTAGTTCGACTTATGAAGTTTTGACTATATATGAATTTTAAATCTTAATCATTTTAAACAATAAATTTCTTACATTCATCACCGTCATCTACTCAACTTATACAATCTTTAATATGATGTTCGTTCTGCATTAAAAAGATTAGATTAGAGACCATTTACAGAATATTGACAAAATCATTTGGGGGAGTCGTTCATATGTCACTTAATTCCTCTCTATATGCATGTTTCCAATCAAAACAGACCTTAAG
Organism: Amiota communis; assembly: GCA_037043315.1. Lineage (NCBI taxonomy): Eukaryota > Metazoa > Arthropoda > Insecta > Diptera > Drosophilidae > Amiota > Amiota communis. The sequence continues at coordinate 773,784 of JBAMAV010001157.1, read as the reverse complement.
TTCTTGAGTTATCAAGCAGATTTTGTTTGAAGTTTAACTTAATTGAAGTTATTAATGGAAAATGTTTCATTTCCTCAAATCAATACAATTAAATTAAATTTTTTACTATTTTGTTAATTTAATTCATCTGTTCATGTGAATCTTTCTAAGCAAGTTATTTTGTTTAACAATAATATTATTCAATTCTGCTAATACAAATAATACTAAAACACAATGCCATCATTTCATTGTAAAAATAATCTCTAATTTTCTCGATTATGTGGTCTGTAAGTTAAATTAAAATAAAATTAAATATAAATGACCAAAATTGTTTATTAATTTGATGACAAAAAAGTGTATTTCAACTGTGACCCAAGACCCAAGTGAAAGTTTACTTCTACGAGTATAGTATGTATGTATTATTAGTACTATTATTTTTTTTTATTGCAATCTTATTTTGTTGATAATTTCAAAATATAAACAAATTGAATTTCACAAACCCAAAAATAATAATAATAAAAGACAAATAAATAAAAACAAATTAATTTTGTATTTTTTGCGTCTTTGCAAAACAAATCAACAAAGCAAAATAAAAGATTGTCAAGACACCTGCCCTCGAACCTCGAATGGAATAGACACCAACCCACTTACTTACATAGAAGAGAGGCCTATGATTGGTGTCTATGTGTACCTAGTTGTATATTATTTGACTTATTAACAAAACATTAGCCCCCTTTCTCCACTCATTCATTGATTTGTTCATTTATTTTTACTTGATTTAAGTTGTGTCTTGATGTTGTTGTGGTTGCGCTTGTTGTTTATTCGCCCCCGCTTCTTGCCGTTTATTTCTTTATTTAAATTTTGTTCTGCTTTTTGTTGTTGCTTGATTTCTTATCAATTTTTGTTATGTATGTGTAAATAAAACAATAACAAAAGATAGAATAGAATAGACTAATGCTCGTAACAAAAAAATAAAGTATTATGATTATTTTTCTGTTGTGCCGATAAAATTTGCAACGCAATTTTGTATTTTTGCTATCAAAATAAAACAGAACAAAAAAAATCTTTTTTAAAAAAATATGACAACACAAATATGAAATTGTACGAGTATTGTGTATATTTATTTAAGATTTATATTTATTTTGTATAATTATTGCCAATTTCAGCTTTTATAGTCATTCATTCATATGTTTGCCGTTAGCTCTTTCTGAAAATGGCATATTTTTGTTGTTCTTTACTATAATTTTTTTTTTTTATTATTATTATTATTTATTTTTGTTAATTTTTTTGTCCCATTTAATTTTTGTTGTTTTTACGTTTTTATAAATATTTTTAATGATTTTTTAATTGTTTATTTTGTTTATACTTATATATTTTTTTTTTATTTACAAATACATTCCTTTCTCTCTGACATGCAGTCTCTACCTTAAGTTGTTCTTTTTTTTTTCATTTGTAAAATAAATCTCTTACGCTTGTTTGCCTTTAAACACCTTCACCTCAACCACTTAAGATTTCATTGTAGTATTGTACAATATTTCATACATCTTTTCTATCCTCCAGTACCCCTACTACTTTCTCCTTATACTTTGTAGATACTTCTTTTCATAATATATTTATTTGGTTTTTATTTACTTTACACATTTTTGTGAAATTTTTATTCCATCTTTCTTTCTTTCTTTATTTTCTTTATAATAAAAACTTCTGCGCAGTTGCTTTAAATTTTTTGTTTACGAAAATAATTCAGGGCAAAAATCCAGAAATGATTTGTTATTTATTTTATTTCATTTCATTTTGTGTGTTTGTTTGTTTGTTATACTTAGGTGAGTTCAGTAATGGTATATGAAAGCAACAACTTAGGATTGCAATAATGGTAATAAAGTTTCAAGGGTTCTATGTTAATGGAATTTTGAGATTTAACAAACTAATCAATTATAACAATTACAAGTTAATTAAAAATTTGATATGATAACATCAAAAGTTCTTTGAATGTATGATGAACCAAGATTGAACATGGAATATTTTGAAATGTTTTTCAAATTAACAAATTTGATTTGTAATCCACCGCTTAAATTGAGGGAATTGTCCAGTCTCTACAATTTTACTTGTTAAAACCTTTCTATTACCATCTTGGTGATGATGAAGATTTCCACTTGTTTTGGATGCTTAAGTTTTGAAAGCAGTTTGTGTCATTTGATTACAATGTGTTTGTTATAGTGGAAAAGCATTATTTGCTTTAATTTTTCATGAATAATTGGAAAATAGCTTAATAATTTCTCATCTTTAAGCCTTCAAACAATTAGAGAGTATACTCCCTTCTAAATTATTGATCACTAAGTTATGCTTAACTTCTTAACCAGTTTAAAGATTGAGAATATTAATTCATAGGTATATAAAAATATTTTAAAATTGTGGATTATGATTATCTACTACCTTGATTTTGGATTACTATTGTATTTATTAGATTTGAATGAAATTTATTGAAAACTCAGTTGATGGAATTGCTATTTTAGTCTTATAGTGCCTATCAAAATTCAAGTGTGGCATTCTAACTATTTATTTTCATCTTCTCAGACGAAAAGAAATTTTTTTGGATAAGGCATATGAAAACCGAGGATGCTGTAGAGATTTTACTTAAAAGACTCATATTTTCAAAGAGATATTTTTTAATGGCGCCTCTGTCATGACTTGGGGTGCCATGCACAAGTAGAGAGAACACTCTTGAATTGCATCTTCAGAGCTCTAAGATGAATTGCCAACAGCCAGTACTCCGCTTTAAATTATCTTTAGTTTTTAAGCTTTGTTTACTTCAATAAATAAATAATATATTGTAAATTAGTGTATTGGAGATTAGCCGCTTTCTATTTATTGAGAAAAATAGCAAAAGATCCTTTAAAGAAGCCAGCAAATAAAATCAATTTTGAATATCCGCTCCTTTGACCTCTTTTTAGATTTTAGATTAGGGAAAGGGCAGTAACCAGTACATCTCGTCACCGCGGCCGTAAGAGGGCCTATAGTGACAAACCCCGTAATCACAATTTCTCCGAGATTCTGGTATTCATTAGGAATTGCTTTTCCACCTGGTTCCAAGTACTGGTTTCCATAAGATTAGTCCCTTGCAGTGCCATGGCACGTGCTCTGTTGACTCCTTTTCTTCATTATATAATCTACACAGAACACTGCGACTGATCGGCAATTTTTGTAGGTGTTTTATTATCTGAAATGTCCTGCCAAGAAACCTGAGACTAACCGAATACCTGTCCATGCCAGTCCCAACAATTCCTGTGTTGTTTTGTGAGATCTTGTTGGCATGAAGATTTTAGCCACTCTAGCATTGGGTTGGCCTGCATGATAACCTAATCTGCACTACAATGAGAAGCTTTGTGGCATCCTAACTAGAAGTGTTTACACGATAAACACTAAACACGAGTATCTAGAAGATCTTATGGCTGCCATTGTACAATTTGGAGGAAAATATATTAAATAGTTTGTGTATGATGAGGAAGTGTTTATTAAAAGTTAGAAAGGTCAAAGGGAATCACATCTTAATTTTATTTAATACGATTGCAACCATAGTAATAATAAGAATTGAATGCAATATTAAGAGGACATTTTTTACCCAGTACATTGCGTTCCTTCATTTTGTGTTTTAATTTTTCTCCCATATTTCATACTAAACTAGAGGTCTGTCATACTTAACATGAAATAGTATATTCTTATTATATTGGATAAGAAAGACAATTCTTATGGTTCATAACATATTCTATAAAAAATCTTTATTCTAGCAACCGTGTATATATCAATTTATTTTTAATTATAAAATATATTTTATTTATTAATTTATAAATTATTTAATTTTTCCTACAATTATTACAAATTTTCTTTAATATTTTCTTTTTACAGGATCTCATTGTCGTACAAAATTAATTAATATTCCATAGTTGCAAAAATAAAAAATTAATTAAAAATTACAATAAATCAAATAACTAAAAAAAGAAAGTATTAAAAAATTCACTGAAATAAGTGATAAATTTATATAAGTAAAAAATATAATTGAGTAATAAAACTAAATTTAAAATTATAAACAAAGTGTGATTCTCTTTAAAACATTTTCATATTTTGCAATATTGTGAAAATTTGTAATTTAAATTTATAAAAACACTTTTGTTTTTATCTTAAAACTCATTGTGGTCTGTCTGCTTACGAGTCTGTCTGTCTGTCTGCCAATTATTGTTTTTCTAACTAGCTTAACAACACTATACTAGTAATTACATATTACTATATAATAACCATAAGAATAACAACTAGAACAACTATGAATCACGACAGGTTCGTGTCGTGTCACACCACAACAAGTGGTAACACGCTGATTTTATTATGTGTGCTCTGCTTGATTTTGTCACCGATGTTGCCACGCGCTGCTGCAATTATAGAATCAGGTAAGTCTACATTTTATATATAGTATATATTATAGTGTCTTTCTTATATTATAACAAGTGTTCTGAACTATCAAAGGAATGGGGTAAAAACAATAGTTAGGTTTGCTGCATTTCTATTTTTGCTATTATGACGACACTTGAGAAAAATGATGATGATGCTTTGAGAAAATTGAAATTAAAATGAAATGAAGTGAAATAAATTCAAAATGAAATGTCTCTCCGTACAATTGTGAAAAACCACGTAAATAAAATAATGATAATGATGATGATGATGATCATTGAGCTGTACAAAATACAAATAGATAAATAGACATAAGTACCTAAGTAGGAGACGGACATGTAGTATTTAAATAAATAGTACAATAAATGCCAGAGATTAGTTGATCATTAGTCATTGATGGCATTTTGGCCAAGTTTATTTTACATTTTCGGTTTTAGTTTAGTTGGTTCTGTTTGTTTATTTATTTTAATGTTTTTTAATGCGTGCTTTATGAGCTCACAAATGACTCATAATGTATTTTTATTACTTTTCGATTTCCTTTGTCTGTTTATCTGTTTTTTATTATTATGTTTGTTTCAAAAATTCAATGACGTCTTTAGTCAGTTGTGATGTGGTTGGTATTTATCTATAAATGTTTTTCCAATTCCGAGATTCCATGCACAGCGTCATTATGAAACACACACAAACATTTATTAACATTCACACATGAATTTCCATTTACGAAAACATAATTTCAAATTTTCTATTTTATTTCACCATATTTTGTTTGTCTGTTTGTCTGTCTGAGTGTTTATCTCTTTTGTTGTGACGTCATAAACGTAGCAAAAATCAAAGAAAATAAAACATTTCAATGCCCCCGCTAACAAGTTCAGACATCCGACCTCAACTCTCCTTTTCCACATTCTACAATATATAGTACAATATTATGTTAGTTGCTTCATTTTAATGGAATAAATAAATAAACGAAGCACAAAAGATCGCGTCTCGCATATTTTTGCTGATGCGCGTGAAATATTCACTCACTCACACTATTTTCACTTTATCTAAAGTACGAGTACACTACTTTAAATGTAATGATCATGCATGCACGAATTTATAATGTTGATAAGATATTTGTAATATTGCAGAAAGATTTTATAGATTTACAAGAGCAAAAGCATGAAATCTTAATGGGTCCATTAATGGATAATCTAAGAAAGAATCAAAAGTACGATTATTTTTATAATAAATTTCATTACATTGAAGAAAAATTTTCTACGAAGGATCATCAAAGTACATATAAGAATTTCAAAAGGATTCATAAAATGAAACTCAAGCTCTTCTATGCTTGTTGTTGGTTTTTACACACACGTAATTGCAAGTCTATTGTTCACATACGCAGAATAATAGAATGTAATAATTACAAAATCTGTTATGTTATCTCTCATATATGTATGTCTAGGTACATATAGATGTTAATGCTTGATAAAACCTTAAGTAGGAAAACCAGGTGTCAAATGCCTTGATTTATATAAATGATGACATACAACACAAGAACAACACTAAAAAGTGCAATTATTTTACAAAAGAATGTTCACATCTCAAGCTTAATCTCTATATATATAAAAATGATTCGCTAAAAGTGTTTGTAAGCGCCAAACTCGAGAACGGCTGGACCGATTTTGATGAAATTTTTTTAGTTGTACTTATTGAGTCAACTGAATGGTTATAAGCTACGACCCAGTAGGTGGCGTAGTTTTGGAGATACAGACAGTTCTGCATATAAAGCTTAGAAATATATTTTAAAATCAATCAAGTCACCTTTGTCAAATATAGCAGGAAATTATGTTAACATTAATATTTGATACGTCTAATTTTTCAAAAGAAAAAAGAGAACAGTATCACGCACTAACATCACGTCGGAAGCGTAGAAAAGCACGCCGGGTACGATAGTGTTTGATTTATCTCTATTTATATGGGATAAATAATCATTATTTAGATCGTTTCATAAAAGAAGAAACTACATCATTGCCTTGTATTATTCGTATGACAATGGATGTCCACTCATCTCAGAATGGGTCCTAGTGAACTTTAAATGGGGCAAAAAATGTCCATCACTTTACTTTCACAGACTTTAATAACATATAGAAGAAATAAGTTGTAACTACATCGATCCATGCGAGAAAGAACGTAAATAAATACTGCCACGTTGAATGAATGAAGTCAATCAGTGACTGATAACAATTGGCAATTTGGCGACGGATGCTGGTCGAACCAGCATGTCCTCTTTGCGGAGTCGACCTTGCTGTAGATCATCATCTTCTGGACTCATGCCAACACTGAGGGAGCATTAGGGCCTCCCTCTTTGGTTATAAAGTCCCACTTCAACGTTATTAAATCGCAATTCAAAAGCCCTAGCAGTTAGTCACTCATTAAATTAGTATTAAATATAATAGGACCGAAATCTGATATGGTTTATCTATATATATACAAAATCGTAAACGCCATTCTGTCTGTGCAGGTTAATCACAGAAACGGTTTAACCAATTTAAATGCGGTTTTCATTGGGTTATTGTTGCAAGCTTCCTGTAACATGTAGAGGTTTGATAAAATAATCAAAATCAAAAAATATTAATCAAAATTGACTTAAAAATCAAAAGACATTAATTTTTGAAGAAATTTTTAGTACTGTCGCCAACTTTTTGTGCATTGTTACCAACTTTTTGGTCAATTTCGACTGTCTACCTCTTTTTTGCTGGTGATTTACCTCCATCACCTGACTTCCCAACTGTTACACTAATAGAATACCATGCGCACGCAGTCGCAGGCACAGCTAGTCTATACATTTATTAATACGGAGACATTATCTATTGTATTTGAGGGTAAAAACTTTTCTCTATAACCAAACCACAAATTGATTTTCTATTTAATTTATGCGATATTTTTGTTGTATTTGCACTAGAAATGTTTTTTTCACGCTTTGTGAAATATTCTTTTCTATTTGTTTTTTTTTTTTCTTTTAATTTTTTCATTCATAAAAATATTTTTTTGGAATTTCAATTGTATTTTTTGTTTTTGTTTCTTTTATTTGGTGAGTGCTCGAGCTCACTGTGAACTTTCCGTGAAAATTTTCTATATTTTTTTTGGTTTTGTGACTGTGAATATTTAAATTATATATTTATGCAAAGTCATCTGCACGATCATCATCATCATCATCATCTGTTTTGTTGTCTTTATTATGTCGCATCACATGGCGCATTTTTTGTTTTCATGTTTTGTTTTTGTAGCCCACCCACATTTATTCTTACACCCCCTTTGATTCCCTCACTAACTTGTATATTTTAATCAAATGAGATACTTTTTTGCTTTACAGTTATTGTATGATTCTTTTTTTTGTGGCTTTATTAAAAGTCTCACATTTTTTATGATCAATGGTTGTTTATTTGTGTTTTTTTGTTTTAACAAGTTTATGATTCATAAAATGAGTTTATAATTTTTTGTATTCATACACGCTTCATCTATTGATTTATTAACTTGGATTGGCATAAAATTGGATTAATCAGTTTCTGTTTCGATTGTTTTGTTTTGTGAGTTTAGAAAGTGTTTATAGCTTCTTTTGTTTTCTAAAAACATGAACTTGGACTTTGAAATTCATACAAAATACTTATATTATGAATCACATAGCAGATATTTAGATATAATGAAAATATACAATATTTTTGTTTGGCTAATTACCTTCTATGTACTGATCACTGGTGTGAAGCCATATTTCGCATGAATACAATTTTTGAGTCATGGCCCAATAACTCACTCATCGCATTTAACAACTAACTTTTTTATTTAGCATTTTTATAAGGGAAGTCCTAATAGTTTGTGACATGTTTATTGTCATCCTTATAAAGATTAGGTGTGAAAATGCAATGCTATAATAGTGGAGATGATCAGCAATGAAAGAAAATACATTTGCATAAAAGAAGATCAGCCAATATTTATGATACATCGAACTTCAATATTATGGAAGTCTGCTCATTTTGAATTGCAACAAAGAAAATATGCGAGAATTTAAATGATGACAAAGACGAGTATCTTAGAGATTAGCTTCATGAGTACATCCATAAATTGATATTGTATAACTGTTGATTAAGTTAGGTCGAAAGCTATCCAACACATCAGATACCAGAACTACTTAGGTCGACCAACGAACTTCCTATTGAGATACTAATCAAACGTTGACGATTTGGATGGATGGGCCATACTTTACTCAGAGAGTATAGTAGTTCTACGATGAAACCCACAAGGGTCGAGAAACTGCAGAACACCAAAAACATTTTAGAGACGTATGGTAGATGCTGACCAATACTAACAAGAACTCTCTGCAGTTTCTCGCACAAAAGCAGAATGGCTTTAATATTTTACTATTTTTTTGGCACTATGCTCCAACCGGAAATAAAAGTGCTGTTATATACGAGTATGTGGATTTTTATAATTACACAGTTCGTTTTTCCAAGTACTTCGATCCGTCATCTTGGCACGTCGCTTGTCCCGATGCACAGCCGCCAGTATACTCTGCTCGTAACATTCGTTGATCGTCATTGTTGCTCACGCCGTTGCTGTTATAGCTGACAGTTGCAGTCGTCGTCATTGCTTTGCTACTGGATTCATTCGTTGCTCATCATTATACTCTTGTTAGACCCGTCGTTTGTTTTGCTTGTTCCGCTTGTAAAAACCAAACACTCACTCTATATATATGTCAGAACTTAATGGCAATTTAAGATCAAGAAAGGAACATGGGCACAACAACCTAGTAGGACGTTTTGCAAAATGTTTTAACTGTAGAATGTACAAAAGCAGCCTCGAGGCAGGGATAAGTGGTCCATGGAACTGTTGTCTGGTGATTCCTGGACGTAGACCCGATCACTTAGGGATATCTAAGCCAATGGATTTTAACTAAATATATTAAAATAGAAAATATATTTTTTGTTAAGTAATTTACTTCTAGTACTACCCCCTTTCTGATTCCTTATGAATTGAAACCACAACATCAAATCCAAATAGTTCATATACATTCAAATGCATTCATAATCAATAAATATATGTATGAATGAATGTACTTACAATATAAAACATATGAATCATGTTATATTGCATATATGCAATCTTTTTAATCATCTTTTAGAAATTTCACAACTGAATTTTGACCATAAAAGTCTATTGTTGTTATTGTAAAATATTATATTTTTGCTTTAACGTCATAACTGGCGTATGATTTGATAAGTAAACTCTTATTTTGTTTTGTCTTACCTTAGAATGGAATGTGGTTTTATTTTTATTGTTGTTATTATTCTTCGTCTCATTGTTATTGTTGGCATACCAAACAAAAACTTAATTAGACATTGGAATTTATTAGTTAAACATATACGCTTGTGTTGTGTCTCGTCTTCATCATCATCATTATCTTTATCATTTTCATCATTTATCATCAATCTCTCTCTTAACAAAGTTTGCTTGTTTTTTTTTTTTAATAGTTTAACAAACAAAACAAAGTTAAGTAACCCAAAGAGGGAGACATGAGGCCAATTACAATACTACTTGTGTTACGGTTATGGTTAATGAGATATAGAACTAAAATAAACTATTCAGAATGACAAGTGAACGTATGTAGTAAGTACTTTTAACTTTAAGAACTTGGTACACTTGAGATAAATAAAAAGCAAATTAATGCAAAGATAATAACTGTTTAAATAACATTCCAAAGCTTAAAGAGAGAAAAATACTATACATACATATATAAAGAATTTTTTTGATAAGATTTCTAGTTTCTCATTCCCTCGCTTTTACACTCAACCCCCTACACAAACAAACTTTTCAGTTATATTATAGTTTTTTCTATACAATATTATCTATGAGCACTGGGAATGGACGCAGAGGTACTGTCTGATAAATCTGCAAATACAAATTTAGATTAACTTTGTTGTTAGTTTACTTTTGTAATAAAAAAAACTGTAAAAGTCAAAAAACCCCTCTTCATTTATGGTATTGACCAATAGATAAGACATTCTTTTTACAATTTTTTTATTTAATGTGCATTAAGTTAGCCTTGGCTTGATTTTGTTATTGTTTTCTCTAATTTTAAGTGACATAAGTTCAGATTTCAATCATAACATTTAACTGGCCATGAGCAGTCACAATATTGGTAATTGATTAGAGTAAAGTACAAAAATTATGAAGCTTCAAATGTCGGCAGCGTTATCTATCAAAAGTAATTGTATTGTATTGTACTTAGAAAAGTTTGAAAGTGTTAAGTCGAAAATCATGTAAGTTTATACAAGTTGAAGGCTTCATTACAACCTAAATACCCTTCATACCAAAAAGTACTATGTGTAATGAGTAATGGTAATCAACCAATCAATTGGCATAGTTAAGAGTTGTAATGATTCTAAAATAAAGGCTAATCAAATATTTGTGAATTATTATAATATATAGTATGTATAAGCGAGGGTCGATAACCACACTATTAACCTCCCCCTTTTTTAAGTCGCTTAAAAAGGAAGTTGTGATTATTAATTCTTAAGACTTGTTGATTGCCGCTCATCAATACTCCATAAAACAAGACTTTCTTGTGAGTAGCGGCCATTCGTGACAAAAATCACATTAAGGCAGGCCGCACTGCACCGCATCGTACATTTTATGTATAAAATATAGATATGTATTAATTAACATGTTCCAGATTGTGAATGACACAGAATGTTGAGACGATTGGACTAGCAGAACAGCACCCAAGAGGCTTGTTTGTGCTTTTCTCTACTCCAAGAGCTGTACAATATCTTCGTAGCCTCAACTCAGCGTTCAGAACTCCTTCAAGCCCATTTCACCGTCAAAAACCGTCTATCAACGACTCGTAGGGTCGTGCAGATTCATGGAAAAGTTTATGCGAATCGTGATATGAAATCCATAAAGCGTTAGTCTAAATCGAAAATGATGCACAATAGAAGAGAGCCGTTATAAGCGAAGCAAGAAGTATTCGTTTGCAACTCATGAAGAGATGCAACAAAAAATGATCGCAAAATATTCAGACTCACTTCATTTTTGGAAATAATTGATATATTGTCTGAAGAACTCAAAAAGCGACGGCATGCATAATTATAAATTTAATTTAATCAAGGTCAAAGCATTGCATTACTGAAAGTTTTTCAGAAGAATGTCTCCATTTTCGTGCTCACTACAGTCCAATGAGGATCGGAACTGTGCTGTCAGTTTGTTGAATTGGGTACGAACTGAAGATCTTCAAACAATTTACCCAAACGTGGATATTACTCTTCATATGAGTGTGTGTGTGTACTCGCCCACCCAGTAACTGTTCTGGAGAACAATCGTTTTCTTGATACGTGCTGAGAAAGAGGCGGCTGGAACTTACTACATGGCCAGTCAAAAAAAAATGTTTATTCATTTGTTAATAGTGCTAGATCCTTATGAGGTAATTTATTATGAAATAATTGGAAGAAAAAGCAAACGAATTGATGAAGAATGTAGTATGTTATATTGTGTTTGGGCACCTAGGTTAGGTTAGGTTTGCTTGGCTGATCAAGAGATCTCACATAGACCAATAATGGTCCTTTGTGTTGCCAAGAAGAAGTATGGAGACTCTTTAAATGCTGTTTTTTATGCACTTTTTTGCGAGCTTTAATAAATTGCTACTTTTCTGATCCGCGATACTTTCCAAGGAGAGGAAAGATACAGATCCGAGATAGCTAAAGCGTGATCTGTTGAGAGCTGGACATTGGCAAAGTAGGTGTTCTAGAGTTCCCCTAGCATTTACCTCGTGGCATGATGTACATGCATCACTCTGTATCAAGCCCAATTTGGCTGCGTGGGAAGGTGTTAAACAGTGTCCCGTGAGTATTCCGACTAATAACTTGCAATCCTCTCTTGGGAGAGCTAAGATGTAGTTGATAGTATTATTAACAGAGCGAAGCATGATTTTTGCGGTTCTGCAAGAGAGTGTTCCATTCCACATTCTCTTCGCCTCCTGAATCGTTGCTTCGTCTATTCCTGTTCTTAACGTGGACAGAGAGGGACGTAAGTATGACGCACTTACCTCAGCTTGGCTAGCGCCAGCTTTAGCGAGTTGGGCACCTAAGTTACAAAGAAATATGAATTTCTATATACATAAATAAATCACTGAAGAAAGGAAATTAAAGCAATAATTGGAATATTGTGGGTAGTTTCGATGGTATTTAAATTTCTTACCAAATGACTAATTCAAATTTCTCTGAAATCAAATTCAAATATGTTATTCCTTATAGATCAATCAATATAAGAAATCCTATTGTCATCATCATAATATTTGCGATGAAATATAAGTTGTCTAACCGAAAAGGAAATTCTCTTGAATCAAATCTAAAATGACCATTAAGATTTCATAAAAAGAAAGTAATAATCGTTAAGAAAGGCTTTAGTTATGTGTTTTTAATAAAGTGTGAATAGATTTTTGCAGACATTTAAGGGAAAAACTATCATGTTCACAATTTAACATGTGTGTGTGTGTGTGTGTGTGGTATTCATAATGAATGAATGAATATCATTGACCTAGATTTCATCATTGCCTTTCAAATGTGATGAATTGTATAACACTTCATAAGTTTTCTTCTTTTTGTTTTATTTTAAATATTAAATTGGTTATTACACCCACAATATTATTCAAATAATAACAATAGTATAACAATATATACACATACTTAGTACTATAAATAAAATAAAACAAATTATTATTCTCTCATTCCAATTCAACATTATTTTCATACCAAATTTGATACACTTAATTTGATTTGAATGTTTCCGCTTTTTTTCGGTTTTTTTTTTTATATACTCGTATAGTAATATAGTCGTATTATTTGCAAAAATTATTTAACTTTTAATTGTTGTCCCCCTGTTTGTTGCTAAATAATAGAAATTGTTATCAGTTTGTTTTACTATTTGAACTTGCGAAATACTTAAGTGATTAGTCATAATAAACGAGTATAAATGAAGCGAAAAATAATGATTCTACTCTTAGCACACACACACACATACTAACTTACTCATTCTCGATGCTTCAAACTTCTTTAGATCCACGCGTGTGCAGTATACGTACATATACATATGTAAACTCTTTACTCTCTCCGCACATTGTACTACTTGTTGCTACTCAGTAAACATGATCGAGTATCTTATTGAGAAGGAAGTGCACTCACCAACTAACTTAAGTTTACAAGTGTGTATGTATCTGTATGTGTGTTTGTGTGTGTGTTTGAGTGCAACAATTTACAATTTGCACTTTATCTTTTATTTGTTTGATTGCTCATTTCTTTCTTTACACACTCTCTTCTTGCCATACACTCACTCACTTATGAAAAGAAAACTGCAATAAAATATTGTAAATATTTATTCATTTAATTAATTAGTTCTTTAGCGCTTTTCATTTTCCATTTCTTTTTTTTTTTACCACAATTGCTGTTGGCATTCTTCTTGTTGGTGTTGTTAGTAAATAGTTTGGGTTTTTCCATTTAGTGCGCATAATGAATAAAATTTAAAAAAAAGAATAAGACTCTATTATTATCTAAAGCATGTATGTCTAGAAGTCAATGTCCAGCTTATATATTCAATCAATATTTTATTATATTTTATAATGATAAAAAATATATATTTATATTTATATAAATAGTACATAAGATATTTTGCGCATTTTTCTATTCACATTTGAAAACAAAGAAAAATGTTGTATATTTTTAATTTTATAATGTTTTATTATTTTATTATTATTATTTTTATACTCTTGACGGGAGTGAATAGTATTATAAGTTTGTCATGAAGTTTGTTACGACCAGCTATACTTTTTCAATAAGTTCTCACTCACCACACTTTTGCTAACTATATATGTTAAAAACTTGACAGAAGTTTCACGTGGAAAGAACACATCAAAACGATTTGTCAACAAATCAGTGGAAAGGCATTTAGGTTAAACTGACAGATTGATTCTCATTTCAAACTTTGCCTTGAATACAAATTACTGCTTTGCAAGGCAATCATAAAACCTGTGTATACTTATGCAATCCAACTTTATGATACAGCAGCGGAATCTAATGTTAAAATAATACTACAAACATTTCAATCCATGCTCCTCCGAAGACATGACAAAGCTCCATATTACGTTTAAAATTCAGTTTCGCACTCAGATCTTTGCATACCAAAGAAGAAACTGTTAAGTATAGTAAAAACTATATACCATAAAACGATTGGAAAATCATAACAACATACTAGCATCCATTATTTTAGATATTAGTAGTGATTTGCGAAGAATCAAACGATATCACCCAGTTGACTTAGTGTAAAATAATTTATCGATACTTAAGGTAGCTTGATTTGCATACATGCACCAATGTTATTATACACGTATTATCTGTGTAAATTTATTGAATATTTAATGAAGGTTAGTTAATTTATGCAGGCCCATTGTGGTGCCTGAGACAAAAGGGTAAGGGAAACAGTTCAAAGTCGACCTAGCTATCTCCCTCTATCTCTAAAACCAACCTGAGGAGTCCACGAACAGAGCCAGGTTCCCCAACGGACATCTTGCCAAACTACCCAACTCTTCAAAGAATGGCTTCCCGAGAAACCGGGTTCGTTTACTGAGAAGAGCAGGGCAATCACTGAGTAAGTGTTGCATGCTCTTCGGCTCCTCCTCGTCTTCACACCTACGATAGAAGTCAGGATGTGGAATTTGTTTCCTGTGGGCCATCAGCCCGATGCCCCGTTATGACTCCCGTCAACGTCCGAACCGTTTTCTTGTTAAAGTGAAGAAGCTCGGAGGTTCCCATTAGTTGATAACAAGGCCAGAGTGTCCTTGCGACAGTGCAGGCAGACTCATTTGCCTACTTCCTGCCTGCTAGATCTCTGGTTTTCACTTCCAGGCATGAGAGTATATCCTGCTGAGACTAGGGCAATGCCGAGCCTTTCCTAGCACACTCATCCCCTATCTAATTTCCTTCGATACCAGAGTGACCCGGTACCCAGATGAGTGTGATAGAGTGTTGTCGAGCTTCATTAGGAGTTCCTACCGTACTACGTATGGGTTTGCTCTTGATGCTGTGGGCCAACAGAGCTTTGATAGCGGCCTGGCTGTATATTTAATGAAATATATGTTAAATTTGCAAAATCCAATTCTCCCTACAATATCTCATTTTATACCTTAAAAAAAAAAGACTTTGTAGGAAATTCATTCAATTTCTAATTTCAATGTAAAACCATTCTTTTATTAAAAAGTAATTTCCATTAAACCCCTTTTGTCAATGGTTCAAAGTCATTTAGTAATAACTTAACGAAATCAAGACAATAGTCACAAATTAATTTCCGCACCCTTTACCCTTAAGGTAAACAAATTTTAAAATATGTATAACCACTCACTTATTTGCTCCGATTTCTATTATCATCACTTATACCAAAAAAGAAGAAATCAACTCTATAATCGCTTTATAATTTGGTTAAAAGTTTTTGCATAAAACTATAATTTATTAATTTTTTCAATCGAGATTCATTCATTTGACAAACTTTTAACCAACTTCAAATTATATTATATTAAAATATACAATACAATACAATAGTTTACCTTTTCTGTCGTCTCTTTTGTATATTTTGTCGTTGATGACTTTTCGATTGTCTTAATTTTTCTATTAATTTATGAGTCATAAATCGAATCGAACGAATTAAAATATTTTATTTCAATTTATTTTTGTGGGTTTATTATTTTTTACGCTTTACATTTTTAGCTTAATAACTTTAGTTATTATCTTCATCATCATCAACATTGTCGTCGTCATCAACATAATTAACATAATCAGCGGCAGTCTCCAATAGTATGTATTGTATAATCATAATCACAATCATCATTGAACAATGAACACCAAATGTCGCCAAAAGTAATCGTGATCATGTCGTTTCTATGCTAATTTTCTAACAACTTTTATGATTGTTGTTGTTGTTGCTAATGTATCTGATGCTGCCTGCTGCTGCTGAAGACAAGAACAACAACGATAACAATGTTTGTCTTTACAATTATGTAAATTTGTTAAAAAATACGTACACAAGAAAATTTACATAAAACATAAATTTGAGAATATAACACAACCAACAGCAAATCAAACGAAAAGTAATAATCGTTTTTGTCTCTTTGTTTTCTTGGACAAACTCACACACACACACAAATATACTCATAGTATAATAAGAAAATTTGCCTAACGCCAACTAATAAATGTTAAAACCAAAAATGTGTTAAATTGGTCTTATCAGACAAAAGCCATCATCATCATCATCAAACATTCGCTCCATTTTAGTGCGAAATAAAAATTAATAAAAAATAAATAAATAAATCCATAAGAAACAAAAAATAGGAACCCAACATGAAGTTAAAGATGAAAGGCACCAAGCAGCAGCAGTTCATAGATTGTTAAAATCTTTATAAATTTAAGTAAAATATATTTTAATATATGATTTTTAAAATCATTTAAAAATTTAACCAGCCTCCTCTACTTTGATCACACATAGTACCATAGTTGGTGTGATTTTCCACTGAATTTTAACTAAAACTTTAACTTATTCCACCATGTATTTAGCCTTATATTACCTTTCTGATTTATGTCTACTGACATTTTATAGTTAACAACATAACAACATTAACACAAACACCTTAAAAGCTTGCTTGTCTTTATCAGATCTCAAAAATCTATTTGTCTGTAATTTGAAACCAAAAATAGATGAAACGCGCCTATTTTTTTTTTTTTTATTATTATTATTACCATGTTTTCAAAAATTTCATGTTTTTATATGTTAAATCATACATCATTTTCACACCAATCAAAATCATATCACAACAAAGTTATTTGGTATTTTTTTGGTTTTTAGTAAGTCTGATGTAAGCATAAAGATACTACATAGATAAACCTGTCAAAAGCACAAGTAAAACTTACGTGACATTGTTTTTACAATATAAAAATATTATAACTAAGTAAGAACAGCAAATGTTTTATTTTTCAGTTCTTAGTACTTACTTATTTAACTTAACTTAAGGCCTCTCCAAAAACAACAGCAAATGAACTTCCTTCTCATAGTATTTAGTAACTTCTTTTGCTTCTTTTCGAACACTTCATAAAAAAGAATGTTGCGCACTTTGTTAGATAAACAAAGAAAGCACCAAACAAAAAAAAAACAAAAAAAATATATAGAAAAAAGTTGCTTGTCTGACAAGTTTGTCTGTTGCTTCCAATATTACTCATACGCATCGTAATTTCTTTGATTGTTCATTTTGATTCTTTTCTTTACTTTGCCACTAGTCTATTGTTCTTAGTATTGTTATTTTTATTGTTGCTTGCTAGTTCTCATGCATACATGCACACATACACTCATATTTACTTATGTTTCTTTTGTTATTATGCTTTTTTGTTTTTGTTTTCCTACTTATGGTTTTCTGTATTTTTTGTTGTTTCTGTTGATTTTCTTTATCTTTACTTACATCAAACTGTTGGTTTGCTATTTTTCGCTTGGTTGGTTTGCTGTGTTTTTATTTGATTGTTTGTCTTCTATGCACACACACACTCACACACAAATACATCCAAATGTCACAACATACTCGTCATATTCAGTTACATACAGTTATAGTTCACCATATCATCAAAACTTTGATTTCATTCTCAGTTCATTGCTAATTAGAAAATATAACAATCTCAGCACGTGGCTTTCATGTCATTGTAACGTTTTTACCTTTTACATGCAGTAGTAACTATACGAGGGTCATTTAATCTTACTCATTGTCAAATCAAATAAGAATTATATTGTATTTTATGACTATTGAAGTTTACATACTTTTGTCAGTTGTTCTCAAACCTATTTAACCTCTTTAAATATTAATTAAAATCAAGGTCTTCATAGTCTTATTGACAACAGATATGAGCTTATCGTTATATAAACAATTTTCATCCCAAGCAGTTTCATTTTATGTCTGATTGTAAAGAAAATACTTTGTGGAATAACAGTACGAAGCATAGACAATTATCTTGAAGTCCAATTCATGAATGTTATCCATAACAAGTACAGAAATACATACATACGAGTATTATAAGAGATGGTACATGGTCATGGTATTCTCTCTAATCTCATTATAGTATATTATACACAATTCTGTTCAGGGCATTCCAGTAATAGCTTCAATCTTCCCCTTGCATATATCGTATAGCTCACACCTTACACCGTTGCTTTTCTTACTTAACCTCATCACACAGAATGTATTAAAAATGCATCCAAGTGATGAACAGAAATAACCATTTTTTTATTGATTAATGTGCATTATTTATGAAATCACAAGATATTTATAAATTACATGTTCATATTGAGTTCTCTTATACTTATTGAATGTCCCTCGTGTTGCTACAAACATTTGTATGTAACTTTTTATCTATGTTTTTGGTTGATTGGTTAGTTTGTTATATACTCACTTATGTAACTAAGTTTGTAATTAAGATTTTGATTGTTTTTTTCTTTTTTGTTTTGTTGTAAGTTGTTTTCACTTCGCTTAAAGTACAATTTGTGATTGATTTCTTATAAAGAGTCTTTAAATTTGAAAGATAAGTACATCATATTAATTTCCAAAAATGATAAATTGCTTTATGGTTATAAGTATATACATAGTAGACCCATTTAACATTTACTTATGGTAGTAGTACTAGACATGTCTCAGCCTTATCAGTTCTTTATTAATTTACTTTTGTTGCTAAATAATCATTATAGAATAATATGAAGAATAATACAAGTACTTCACGGTATTAATATTAGGTAACTAACTATTGTTATTATACTTACAATATGTGAATATCTTTGTTTTATTGGAAAAAGTTTCTTGTTAAGATGAACATTATTATTATAGAAATAATTGAAGGAAACCAGAGTCAATTAAAGAGTTCTATTGAAATCCTTACACTGACTAGTCTGATCAACAAAAAAAATTCAATATTTCTAAACAATTTAACAACGATCTGGTGTAGAATATTTGATTCAATCTAAGCACTTTTTACATTGGATACTTTCTTTGATAAAAACAATAGTTTCTTTTTAGTTTAATATTGTTATTTATCTTCTGAATTTTGTTGTAACCAAAAATAATATAACCTTATCATTTCAATGGCTTTTAAAAATAGATAAACTCCGATTGTCAGTGTTTGATAAAAGTCAAGTTATTTTTATTTCTATCTTTATTGGTTCTTATCTCTTTGTCTGCTTATGGTATATAAAAATATATTAGAAAGCAATTGATTGTTTCTATGATGAGAAAAGTTGAAATTATTATAATTTTTATTTAATTGACCACACGAAATTTATGGTTTCCATAATTAAATACACAAAAATTGTACAAAAAAAAAACTTAAATATCAAGTAGCATTTTAACCACAAAATGTGGTAGTTTTTTATTTTAGTTGAAATATTTTTTAATTAAATTGTGTGAAAAAAAAATGAAATAAATTTAAAATATCTAAACCTCTAATTAGAAGTAACAAATAAATGAAGAATAAAAAAAAAAATAATAAAAATAATATCATTGATATCGTAGTTAAAATACCCTTTAACTAATGATCTTTTCTATATTTTGTTTAGCAGAGTTAAATCAAATAACATTGTCCTTATTGTAATAAAAACTAGAAACCCGTCCCTGCTTTGCACGGGTGCATTAGACAGCCATTTCCGATTTTAATTTCTTCATCAGTTTTATCGAAATAAACGATGTCTGTGTGCGTTTCTTGTTCTACGACCTACCATATATAAGAAGTTATTCATTCTTGGCATAATTGATTTAAACAACTTTAATTTTATTTATTCAAAACAAACTTTGCAGTATATTGACAAACAAAAATGTCTTTAAGCCACCATAACATAAATATAACCAATACACAAAATCTTGATTAGAATTAATTAAAACGTATTTGATATGAAAACCTTTCGGAAAAACTTCTTTAATGATAGTGAAACCCGTATCCAAATCAGTTGCGTGGGTATCCAAAACTACTGGAATTTACTATTCCTCCTTATTAGTTAATACCAGAATTTATCATAGGTTAGTTTAGTTTGGGTTAGGTGGCAACCCTCAGACGAGAGGCTTGCTTAGGCACAAAAAAGAGAGAATGGCCCATTGTGATACCAGCAAAGAGTTGACACGTCGCCCTTTAGTCCAATGCGGAGAACCATTTGGATTTTGAGATGAACCTAGCTATGTCTTTGATTGGTAGTAATGATAGTTCGATTAAGCTGGAGAGAAACATAGAGCCTTTGTGGTTCCGTCTTTTTCTGGCGAAAGATGGACACTGGCACATAAGGTGAAGCACAATCTCCTCCTCTTCTTCAAAGCCACAATTAAGGCAGAAATCGTAATGCGGAAGCCCAAGTCTACCAGCATGTTCGCCTATGACAAGATTGAGCAGCTGGCCGATTCGTTTTTTGTTCTTATTAGACCAGGTTTGCCTAGCTAAGCTTTTACTTGCTAGAATTTTCTGACAGTGAGCTTCACTGTTGCAGAAATTCCAGAAGGAGATGTTACATCCTAACGTAACATCCCTTCTTTGGCAAGTTCGTCCGCTTCACAGTTACCCACAATGTCTCTATGTCCGGGCGTCCAACATAATTGTATTGGAACGACAGGCTAGAGTGTCTGGGAAGAGCGGCAAGCCGCGACAAGCTTGGATGTTGTGTAAACTCAAGAGAGGGAATTTATTGCCGCTTGGCTATCTGTGTAGATATTAATATACGACCTCGGAGTGTAGTTATCTAGAAGCAACCGGGAGGACATTAGTATGGCTATTACTTCTGCTTGAAAGACGCTACAGTGGTGAGACAAGCGAAAGCTGAGCTTTAAGTTTGGGTTGTTCGAGAAGATGCCGCAGCCGACTTTCTTCTTCAATTTGGTGCCATCTGTGTAGATGTCAATGGAGTTAGGTTTTAGAACTTCACCGTCCAGCCAATCCTCCCTACTGGGAATATGAGTGGAGAACTTCCGGTTAAAGTATGGTGAGGGACATACGTAGTCGACTGTCGCGGGGAGAGATGGACCGCGTCCCAGAATGCTTGCATGGCCATGTATGGGACTAGTCCAGCGAGCTATGGTGCTAAGTCTAGTGGCAGAACATTTGGCATACTGTTAAGCCAGAAGACTGGTTGGTATCCAGTTGAGGATTGCAAACAGCGGTTTGGTGGAAGTGGTCCGAAGGCCCCCTGTTATAATAATGGCTGCCGTTCTCCTGACTTTATCAAAAGGTTTTTGGTTAACTGCCTTGTGGCAGCCAGGCCACTGGTATAAAATGTTCAATCCTTTTTAACTCAACTTTTGTCCAATTGAGAACGGCACACACTCAACTCACTACCCAACATCTCCTCAAAGTTAAAATCCATTCTCCTTGCCTTGTTTATACTTTGTCAAAAAACCACATTTCGGATGATTCCACAAAACTTGACTGCACTAGAACACAACTCTTCAGGTAGAATTTACCATTCACATTAATCAAATTTCTATCTCTCGATTAATATTCACAATCTAAGTACTGTAATATTAATAATTTAATTTAATCTTTCTTTTTATAAGATAGACAAGTTGAAGACCTTGTAGCTATCATTCTTAGAACTTAAGTTAGATTATATACTTTAAGTAACTATTGCACCTATGAAAGTGGTTGGGGTTTTGATCAATTTTGGTTTAATTTTATTTTTTCACTATAATTCATTAAATTTTCAGTACAACTTGAGCTTTCACTAAAGGCTAAGGTTATAATTTTTTGGTGAAGTTTCTTGAACACTTGTGTGTGACAAGCTAGAACTGATAGTAGTAGTGTATTCTAAAGAATTCAGATTTGCTATCAAGGCAATGCACAGACCAACACCACAATGTGATCGGCTAAGGACAGTGTTATCGGTCCCAGGGAGATTAGCAATAAATAATAATAATAATATTTTTTCGAAAAGAAATTTATTTACTAATTTTTGGTATTCAGAGTATTGAAATAAATAAATAATAATGCAAAGTAAACCTTCTCTAATTAACTCATAGTCTAATTCTTAATCTTCTAATTCCATTTACTTAACAAGTATATTTTTAAATACTCTATGAGTTATCTAATGAAAATCTTTCAATTTTATAATATGTTACCTCCATACGTACAACTTGGATCATGTCAGCGTTTCCATTGATATCATTATTATTATAAATATCTTAAACCTTGTAGATTCTTCATCAAGATGTTTTGCTCATACAATTTCTATTTATAAAATCAATTCGATTAGTTTACCTTAATATAAAAACAAATTAAACACACAATATAAAGAAAAAATTACTTTTGAAATTTAATTTATGAAAATCGATTAACCACGGCAGCTTTTATAATCGATTTCAAGGCGTTTGGAAGCAAATTGTGCATAACTCAAATTTTAATTGAAATTAGCCACATTAATCATTTTTGTCATATAAATTAAGCTGCTTTCGCTTAATGAATAAAACAAAACAATATCACTATTGTTATTATTATTATTATTCTTATGTATTATTATTATTTTTGTTTATTATTTTGTTAAACAGAACACATAAAACAAAACAAAACAAAAAAAAAACTAATTTGTTAGAATCAAGTTTTGATATGCGTTAAATTATTGTAGTACAACTCTAAAATAAATCAAAATGAAGTGAAGTGCGAATTGAGTTGATTTGAGTTGAGTTGAGCTAAAGAACAAAATACTAGTCGATTGAACTTGAAATGAAACAAGAAAAACATCACATTTAGTCTCATCGAAATTTTGGTACACTTTATCTGATATTTTGTATTCAATTGCTTTTATTTTCTAAGGCCTTCTATTATAATTGAAATATGCCGGCATTTTTATGAAAAGTCATGTATTCTTATATACAAACAGTATCTTTTCTCGGCATATTATTGATTCTATTCACCTTATGTTGTTATGCAATTAAATAAGAGTAAACTTCACTAAGGTAGTAGCTCAAAAGCATACCAAGAACTTGACAGAGTTTCAGCATAAACACAAAAAGTTCAGTCAGAAGGCTTTGGCCATCTTGTACCCAGCAAACTGCCAAAAACCATTTTGTTAGATGTTTATTCGCCTCCAAATGGGAGTCACTCATCTGACGCATGAAGACTTCTCAAATGACACAACGCTGTTCTTGCAGCATCATTGTCTTCATATACAGATACTACTAAGGAACTAGTTTCCAGCTGACACACACGGACTTTTGACCTAATCAATATCCCCAATCGATGCTGATCATGTTACTATATGTAGACAATATTTTCGGTGTCTCATCTGCTCAGTTCAATGTGTTACAAGCATCATACCCATGTTGAATTACGTATTTCACTTGTTTGAAGTGTATACAAAAAAATTGAGATCATTTATTAACATATGCGAAACGAACTTTTGGGGCCATTTACCTTTGATTTCAATATTGAATATTTTTTGTACTATTTCATCTTTGAGTGAGTGAGTCATCAACCGATTTAGGCCTCTGGTGTTGCTACTCTACAAAAATTGTAACAATATTTGGACTTTATTCTTTACCTCTTTCCACTTCTTCATTTGTTCTTCTTTAATTCTACAATCTTTTTTTTTTTTTTTTTTTTTTGAATTGAGGAAGCTATTATTATTTTTGTTAAATTTGACAAAAAGAATTGCGCATTTGTGGTCCAAAACTCCTTAGGTCGAAAAAAAAAATTGAACTCGATTTTTGTGTTCTCGAGTGTGTACGAAAGAAAAATTGGCTCTACAAACGACAATCAAAGCATAAATAAACATGATTTGCATAATTTCACAATTATTGCTATAAGTAGAAGTAGAAGTAGAAGAAGAAATCTTAGAAAAAGAAGGCGTTAATAAAGCAACTATATAGAACCAGACAACATAAATCGTGCTGTGAGAACGCGTTGCTAATTAAAATAAATCAAAAATTAAATTTATGTTGCTAAAACATGTACAAAAAAGGCCCAGCAGCAACCGCAGCAACAGTAAACTTCTTGAGTAAACGTGTGAAGAAGTGAACTGAGTGAAGATACTCGTAGACCAAGGAAGTCTTAATTGTAAAAAATGGCCAACGATTAAAAGAAGTTGCCAAAAAAAAAACAGAAAAATAAATATAAAAAAAAAATAAAATAAAACAAAAGAAGAAGCAACAAAAACAAAAAAATAAATAATAATAAGAAATACTCGTCGTACTTAAAATAAGCAAAGCAAATTGACATTAAAAAAAAAAACAAGTAAAAAGCATTAAGCAAGGAGCGGTGGCAAAGTTTATATTATAGTAAGTAGTGAGCAGCTTCATCTCATAGTTATTCAGTTTGACTAAAGTTTAACATTACTTTTGTAGTCATACCTTTCATTTACAGTATAAGTTGGTATTATCATTTTATCATGATATTTGTAATGCTTTGCATTAGAAACACGCTTTTAAAGTTCAATGAAATATGATCAATGGTAACCCATCACTTATAGTATCAAATAGATCTATATAGTTCGTACTTCCAAACAGTATTTTTATTTCTAAGAAGTCAATACCAATTAACTGTATCATTGGAAATGTAATTCTTTCACAATTACATTTGCTTGTTAAAAAAATAATCACGTCCTATATAAATACCATGACGAAATGGGTCACATAGGCTTAAGATACTGGTTCCCACAAGTTCCGAAAAAGGTAGAAGAACATTTAAGGAATTGCTTGAAATATATAGCGTTTTCGTAGAAGATCAGAAAAACAAGTTTTCTTGTAAAAACCATTTGCATTTGTTTCAGTCTTTACGCTTTATATCCAAAAATTGGACCTATCGAATCAATATAGATATCATATAACTATGTATTACATAAACTGCCTGAATATTCTTATTTATTTAAGGGCAAGGTTTTTTTTTCCTGTTTAAAAGCGTAAGCAATCAACAATATTTGTTAAAATTGAATAGATGGTAAAGGGTGGGCTATTTAAAAGTTTCGATTAAAAATGCAATAAAACAAAAACGGTTTGAGATTTTGCCAAATTTATTTTTTTGTTTTGAAGTACAATTGTTCCGCTTAGAAACGGAATATTATTTCATTCAAATAGCTGCCGTGGCTGGCCTCACAGTAGCCTATTCGGTTTGTTTGGGGCCGTATCTCGTCAATGGCATCACGAATGTTGGCCTTCAACTGGTCAATTGTCTCTGGATGGTGGACATAACACTTGTCTTTAACGGCGCCCCATAGGAAATAATCCAACGGTGTCAAATCGCACCATTTCGGCTGATTAAACGGCCATCGAACGTTTCTCGCAATAAGTCGATTATGGCATGAGATGTGTGACAAGTTGCATCTTATGAAACCAAACATTGTCCACATCAATATACTGAATTTTATGACAGAACAGAATGACATAAGTATTGCCAGAGTCTAACTAACCCGTGGTTCAATATGAAATCGATAGATGGCCCACCCTTTATTTGTATATCTTCTTACTGATCATTCATACTCATCATCAAATTTTGGAAATCTTGTTAATTTTTTGAACAATTCTTTTCATGTGAAAAGTATATGAGCTTCGGTGAAGCCAAAATTAATATTTTTATTGCATTTTTTTCGTTTTTTCCCACTAGGGTTAATGATGACAATTTAAAAAACAGAAAACACTTCTTTTAATTTTTTTTTTTATTAAGTTACCAATTTATTTATCTGTTATGACCATTCTTTGCTCAGACTTTTTTACGAGTAACAAGAAATAATACTGACCTCATACATCACAAAAAAAAAAAACAAAATAAAAAATTCAAATACAAAAAACCAAAAACAAAAAGAAGAAAAATCCATAAAGACCAATGGAGTTTACTAGACGAAGTGATGACTAATTAAGTGTTGGTTTGTTATGCCTTTATATCTTAACTTTTATACAGTGGATGAATGCTTCAAACAATCAAATTTAGAAAAAATACTTGAAGATATATAATTTGAAATAAAGAGAGGAGGAATACTAGTTTGTTCGTTGTTTCGTTGTAAAGTCTTGAAAAACTTAACAACAAACTACGAGTAATTAACTGATTGACTAACTAACTAACTAACTGACTAATATATTTGTGAAAGAACTTATTGTTGCCGGCTGCCTTGTTTATTTTGGTTTTAAGATTCTTAATTATATTATTGCCATATGTTAAGTTCTTAGGCCTTTTAGTAAGTACTAAGTACCTAACTCACTCTCTATGTATGAGTGTATAAATTTGCTTGGCCATGAGTTGGCTGCTTATCAATTCAAAATACAATTGAATTCAATCCACTTTGCACTTGAACACTATTAAACAATGGATTTACGTATTGTAGTACGCTCGTATGTACGAGTATTTTCCTTTTTATCTTTATGACTTTTCAATATGGCAACAATTTAAATTTATTATGAATTTCACAACCAGACAGAACAAAGACTTTAAGTAAATAAAATAAACAACAATAATAATAATAATAACAATACAAATTGTATAACATATGTATGTACGAGTATGGTATATTAATAATAACAATTTTATCTTATAATTTTATTTCTCTTTTTTCTTACCTCCACTCATCCACCAATCAATTCATTCACTTGTTCCATTTTTCTTGTATAAAAATTAAAAAATAATTATTTAAATTAACATATATTTCGTAGAAATATATTTTCATGTTGCAAATTTGTTTAAAAAATACTTAATAATTTAATTAAATAACAAACCATAATTAATTACCAACAAATGTCGTGTATAATTAAATTGTAGTCATCACCCATATTGTTGTCTACTTAATTTTTTTTTATACATATAAGCATTTTGAACAATATTTGAATCATGTGTATAAAAAACTGTAACAATTTTTTTGTCCTTCTGTTATTATTTGCATGAAATACTTTATTTGATTTATGGATTTATTTTTTATTGTTTTCTATATGCATTTTTTCTGCAGCATTTGCTGTGCGTAATTATTCTGTAATTGTCAATTATTATTATTATTATAAATTCATTTATATACATAAATTATTATTATTTCAAATAAAATTAAAAACCGGGAGGAAAAAACTGGGTCACGCAAAACCATTTATTATTTACAATTTGTTTTTATAGGGTAAAATCAACAGATAATACAATAGGAAAAATTTAAATAATTAATAAAAATCAGAAAAACAGAATTAAAATTGTACATTTAACAATAAGAACAATAAGAACAATTTGTATTATCTTATTTTATCATATCATATGCTGGTTTTTTTCTTTCTTCATAAATGTTTTCAAAATTGTTTTCATATTTTGTATAATTGTTCATTTAAAAGTCAATAACAACAAAAACAAAAAATTTGACATTCGTGTATTTTTAACAATAACACAAAATGATTCGAATGTTATTGACTTTATTTATGAAAGATAGTGAATAGAAACATAGTATTTATGGTAATTTAAAATTAATGTACACATCATTGAATTGGACAATTTGCTTACGAAATTGTTATCGCTCTCAAAATTATAGAATCGTCTTTGGAAACAAACTCGTCCAGACTAACTGACCCAAAATGAGAACGCAATGTTTCATAAGCAAATTATCTATGTAGTTAAGCGTCGTTACTATTTATACCAATGTTATGATGGCTTATTATCTATGTAACTATATAAAATAGGACGAGAAAAAATGTTTAACAGCTTTTCACTCTAACAACGTTTGACCAATCAACATAAAAGTAGGCATGTATATGTATTTCTTCATGAAGAATGTTAATATGCTATCCACGTTGTTGCAACTCGCAAGTTTTTGTAAGTACTTATATGTTATTATTTTTAATAAGAACTTTGACTCTACTTTAAGTTAATTATGATACTACACAAAAAGCTCATTGCTACAGAACAACAACAACAGCATTCGAACCAGAGATGTGCATCATAATGAACTTTATGAAGGCTTGGGAAAAACAAGCCTAACCAAGCAAATCTTGAACGCAGAGAACACCAAGCCCGCTTGAATGTATGTATTTTTTTGCTGGGCTTGGCTTGATTTCGTTAGGCTTGGTAGGATTGGTGTAAGTTTGTAGTACATCACTTTTTTATTTTTCTATTGTTTGTTTTGTTTTTTTAATAGCAACAATAACCCATACCAATGCAACTATAGCATCAACGAAAGACAAATACGTCACTTTTGTTATTTTGTTTTTGTTTTAATATAAAAATGTGAAGTACTATAAACATACACCAAGCCTTATAAGCCTTTGAAGCCTACCAAGCCAAGCAAAACAATATACAATCTCAAGCAGGCTTAGTTCCCCAATTTGCTTGTTTGTTTGTAAGCACTTCATAAGCACAAGCCTTCGCTGCACACCTCTGATTTGAACATTTGACAAGATACACAAAACCATGGGGCCGCTGTCATATTGACAACTTAGTAGATAGCATCTACTTACATTTGGTTGGGAGTGAAGCAACGCGCTAGTCCTTCATAGAAAAAAAAAATGGTGAAGTAAAATTATATGAAGAAACACATTACAGACATTTCAAACAATGTATCTATAATTCAATCGAACTCCACTATGACGAAGTTGTTAAGGCCAGACAATCACATGTGACATTTTCAACTTTTAATCTCAATAGTTTTACTAGTTTAAATCTTTCTATTGTATCATATATATATATATATATATATATTAGCTCACATATCTTACACTTCTTAAAATATAAAAGGAATAGAATTTCTTGTTTTTCTTTGCAAAATACGCAATTAAAACTTGTGCAATTTACATATTGAATGCATAAATTATATCAATTAAAATGAAACGAAACATGAATTCTGGTTTAATGATTTATGCACGTTAACACCACCATATTCATCATCATCATCATCATCATCATCATCATCGTCACAAAGTCCTCCTTTCCTTTCTAAGGAAAGTGTTCGTATTAATTGAAGGTGTTTTTGTTTATTATTAAAATTAAAATGTTGTGTGTAAAATGAGTTAATACACAAAAATTAATTTATGGTAACTTTTTGAACTTTGTCCTTATCGCTGTCATCATCATCATCACCATCATTATTATAATCAGCAATATCGTGTCGTGTATATAAAATCATTTTCCTAATACTTTTATGCATATAAAATTGACGTTACACTTAATTAACGCCGATTGCAATGTTTTTCTCCCCATTTTATGTGTAGAAAAATAAATAACAGGCAACATGAAGTAAATCAAATTTACGCGTTAATCCTTTACTTGCATACATTACATGAGTACATACTATGTTTATGGTATATTTTATACTGAATGAATTTCAATGCCTTTGAGGCAAGAAAATTTGTAACTTTTCCTATGTTCACAGCCCCCTACTGGTTGATATTGCTTTTTTCTCACATGTTCCTATACTTCATTTTGTTACCTTCATGTTTCTTTGCTTTTGTTTTAATATAAACATCGTCACGTCATCAACATCATCATAACCATCATCGTAATGATCGTCCTTAACCACCAACCTTTTGCTTGTCAAAATATTACTTTCAATTAATGTGGTTAAAATGAAGCAAAGAAGCTTTTGAAATGCGGTTATAACATGTGAGGTTGTTTCATAGTATCTTACCCTTAGAAATGTGTAGAACTTGTGGTTCCGTTCTTTGCAATTCTTCGTGGCAACAACTCTGAAATGCATCTAAGTATAATATAGTAGTTCCTAAAACTATATAGTATGTTACACGCGTGTGTTTTTGTCATTAAAAACGCCAAAAGCAGTAGAAAAGATACAAACCTATGTTACAGTTCTTCTGCATTCTAAGGATGTTCTTCTTGTTCATGTTCATGTCGTTCCTTATGCACTTGTGAAGTTTTCTTTATTCTACTAAAAAATTAATACATACAATACTATAAGGTAGATGAGTAGTCAACAGCACCCCTTAGATAGAACATCTTGCATAGGGTATTGCTTTAGTTTTCATCTTCATCATCATCATTTCCCCTAGAAAGTAATTAAGCTTGTTTCTTCATGATCAAAGGGAGTGCGGTTGACGATAGATGGATGACGATGCTCAAATTTCCTTTAGTTTTCCTGCTTGTTTGCTTGCCTCTGCCTGATTACAATTTTATCTTTAATGAAACTGAAAATTCTTATTTGCTTTATTTTAATGTTATTTTCAAAATCCAAAGATACACCCACACCCTTTAAACATTCATAGATATACTCGTTCTTACTAAAAGTTAAGAGATTCACATACACTATACACTTACTTACTTATACATTCAGTTGCCTTTTCTCATTTGCTGCTCTGCTAATTAGGTTAAGTATTTTCATTAATAAAATATTTATGCAACATCTTTTTGCTGTTTTTGGGTTTATCATCCGCGAGTGTTTAGATATTTTCACTACATATTTTGGCCAATTAATTATTTATATTTAAAAAAAAAAAACTATAATAATATACAATAATAATTATACATCATATGTAAATAGTATGCAAATAGGTGATTATACTTTTAGTTGATTTTAGTAGTATTTAATAATCAATTTCCTGCTTAATAAATATGTAATAATAATTTACTTTTGTCTTTTCTCTTTGCAGGTATGTTTTTTGTTATAATATTTTAATTATTATATTGTATTGTATAATAATTTAATTGAATATGTAAGTAAAATATGAAATTAATAAACAAATCTATGCAATAGATATTATAGTACATTATGTATTGAAGATACTTTTGTATCTATGTATGTATGTATTCAAATTTGAGTTCAGTAACATTTCACTGGAAATAATTAACTTATAAAAATGAGCAAAAATATATAATATTATGACCGCAAAACACATAAAATAATAAAACAAAAGAGAATATTAAATTACACTCATAAACAAGTTTTACAAGATATATATTCTTACTGACTCATCATTTTAAAAATTATTTAATCAGTTGTCTTATAACATTCTGCAAATTATAGTACTATATAATGTTAATTATAGGCCTATGATTAGTTGCAGTTGGTCAATTAAAAAGGCAAAGGGAGAAAGTTAATAATACTTATATTCAATAGATAAATCTTAGGGAATCATTCTCTTAAAAACAACTGTAAAGATTTACAAGTGATAACCCAAGCAAGATTCTGCACAAAACCAGAGATTGGTGATTATAAAAAGATTAAATGGAGAAGAGGGGCAAGCTAGTAGGGAGCACTTGCTATGAGAGTAGTGTCCATCGGGCAGGTTCCACATCATGACTTTGGTCGTAACTGTGAAGATGGCGAGCAACCGGAGAGCACTCAACACCTCCTCTGTGATTGCCCCAGTTTCTCGGGATACCGTTCTTTGAGGAGTTGGGTAGTTTGGCAAAATGTCCTTAGGGGGACCTGGCTCTGTTCATAGACTCCTCAGGTTGGTTTTAGAGAAAGAGGAGAATCTCTAGCACCAACCTTGGATAGAAGTGGATTACCCCTCAAAATACCCATACCCTTTTACGTTTTTATCAAGCATCATCATGAGCCTTAAGGCTTCTGGGTGAACAAGCGAACAATCGTTAGCGGCCTGCATAATTTAACCTTACCTAACGTTTTATGACGTCCCACTTAGAGATAGTCAGTAGAAGCTAGAACTGCTTGCTATGAAGACAACGTCATATACTTAAGATAATCAGTATTCAATCGGTATTCAATTTCGGAAGTAGTTAAGAGAAAAAGTAGCGTCCGATCGATGCGATTGTTTCGCAAGTTATGTCGGAAATGAAGTCAATTTAATTAGGGTCTCATAAGAAAGTCAGACCAGAAACACATTTTTTAAATGAATTTTTAGAGCTATTCCGAATGCAAAGCTTGAAGACATTATCCTACCAAATGATGACCCAGAGCATGCAGTGGAAAACCCAGATTTAGCTGTCAGAGTCACCATATCAGATGAAGGAGTGGCTGGCTCAAATCCCAGACCTCATTCCAAGCGAAAATCTGGGTTCATTGGAGAAGGGGAGACCTCCATAATCAACCAGATTAACTTTTGGATAGAATACGGCATAAATGGAATAATATTCCCAGTATCCATGTTCACAAATTGGTAGAAAATATGCCTCAAAATGTGTACTGATATAAGAATCTAGTGATTTTGGGCCAAAATTATAAAAAAGACATAAAATTTGAGCGAAACATGCAAAACTAAGCAAATACAGGTAGCCCTGGTTTTTAATTTTAATTATCTCATCCACTACAATTTTCACTAAAGTGACTTAAAGAATCTGTAACTTATGATCTAAAGAATACCTGGATTTTTTTTCATAATTTTCTATATTTTGTTCAAAACTGAAACATTTACTCAGTTTTACTTGTTACTGTATGCAAAAAAGCAGCGCAGCACTATTACTGATTATAACAGAAGAGTTTAACTTAAACGATATTAAGAGAATTAAAGAACGCAACACACATGACGGACTGAGAACTTAAGGTAATTTATTGGAAATAATAGGATTGCCTTACTTTTCACAAAAAACCAACCAACTAACTGGAAGGACTGTATTCTTATTTCCTGTCAGTCCTTGCTATTATGCTAACATGGAGATCTTTAAAGAGAACATTATTCTCATTCAAGTAAATTTAAAGCATAAAATAATAGAAGAAAGCATTGATATCTTAACAAAAAATCAATTCCAAAAGCCAATTTCTTTAACAATTTTATGACGATTTTTGTTGCCAAATTTAAGTATGTCTATTACTTCGTATTTTTTAATTAATTATCCATTTTCATATTTATCACTTGAAATACCTGGCATACCGTTTTTGGCTACTTCATCTCTAGCCTCATTCTTAAATTTCTTTAAGCTTTGTCTTTACTATTGTTCATAATTTTCATTTGTTAACCAGTGTAATTATTAAAAATTATTTTCGAACTGTTGACATAAAAAATCTATTAAAAATTATACATTTTTCTGTTGGCTTTTTATTAATTTTTTTTAATTTAATTTTTATTGTTTCTTTGCCTTAAAGGCAAAAAGAAAATATTATATTTTGATTAAAAGTAGAAGCCAAAAAAGCTGAAATTGCACATTTAAGCGAAGTCATTAAAAAAATCCCCTAAAAAAGCCACACAACAAAATACATAATGGTATTTACATACCAAGTAGTATGAATGATAAATATGTGAGAGTTCATATTATCATTTTGCATAGTAACAATCAATGAGTTCAATGACTCTTGTAATATTTTTTGCAAAATTTTGCTTCGATTTTATTGTTGCCGCACTCACACATAATGAAATACATACAATCAAAAGCTAATGTAACTGAAAATAATTAAAGAAACAAAAATAAGAGAAATACCAATGAAAAAATAAAGTTTATTAGCTTTTTGTCAAAGTTTAGCAATCAATTTGGCATGAGATACTAGAGGTTTTTTTTTGCTAATAAGTAATAGTAATATAATAAAAAAAATAGAAACAAATACTTTTTCTTTATCTACACAAATTAATCATAAAGGAAATGTCCAATATTAGTGAGAGCTCTCGCAAAAGAACACAAAAAGTACTAGGAATAGCTTCTTAACAGCACATTGCAGTTATGAAACTTTTATAGATTATGTACTTTAAGGGCTTTATTTGCTCTAGACTCCAACAAAAATTGAAGATTTACCTTCTCTTGACGAATACTAGAATCTCGGAGGAACTATTATTATGGAGTTTGCCCTTTCGAAGCCACTAGATACCGTTCTTTCCCTAATCTTCGAGCATAACAATTGCTGACCAAGATTTGTGACAAATGAATATCAATCAAAACCAAGTGGTTGAGAGAGTAACAAATATCAATCATATATTTATTTATTTGCTTGAGTTTTGGTTAGTTGATTATGTGAATATTGAACTGAGATACATGCAATATATAGTAAACAAAAAATGATAAATGTTTGTATCTACAATCAACATATAGTAAGAAAACAACAAAAATAATAGTAATAGTAATAATAATAATAATAACAGCAACAAAGTTTTAGATTGTGTCGCTTGTGGCCAAATGATTTGACAATATTTACAATACATAAACGCAAAACATACATAAACAAAAACATATGTACACATGTGTATGTATTTACGTAACATACACACATATGAAATAGATACAGATACATGTCATTTGAGTTACAGAATTTGACCGACCGCAGAAATTTCATTTACTATGTGGTTTATTTCTATTTCTATTTATTTTTTTTTCTTTCTTGTGTTGTTTGTTGTGTATATGAGCTTAATGTCAAACATTTTTGCTAAACCATATCGTGAGTGACATTTTTGTGGTTTATGATAACAACAACAAAAGCAAAGTAAAGAATCTTTTTCTTCTTTATTTATGTTTTGTTATTTGACAAAAATGAATAGTAAATAACGCATAAAAAGATACTAAATTTGTGAAATAGTTTTAGGCCATATTTCATTAATCGCAATAAAACCAGAACACATCATCATCATCATCATCATCTCACCACCACATCACATCATTTCATCTCATCTTCACCATCACTATCACCATCACGATTATTCGTTATCATAGTAAGTAAGCATAAAGAAAAACGCTAGTAATCCAGTCAAGCATGATTTGTGATTTAGGGCAAAATGTTCAACTTAACTTGGCCATGAAATAGAAAACAAAATCTTTAAAACAAACAACAAATATTTACATCTCTCGATGTAATGACCTCATAAGATGTTTAAAATTTGACCTTAAGTAATGTACATACATGATAAATTTTATAAAACAGACAACAAATTTTACTTTAATTTAAGAAAATATAAATTGACAGAAATGTGGTTAAACAATTTTTAACTTAGTGTTTTCTCAATATATTATGATGAAAAGAAATTGATAACATAGATTCAAGAACTATCTAAGTAAGGCTGAAAACACACCGAATCAGATAAAACGTCTTTGAATAATAAGACAAGAAAATATATTGATATTTTTCATACCAGAATATGAGAAAGAAAACAGTTGCCTTCAAAAGACAACAGGCCAGCAATCGACAACGATATATGTCTTTCATAAAGATTCAGACAAAAAATTGTGTTTTTTTTCTTGCCTGCCCCATAAGAAACAATGTTCTGTCTGATCCGATGTGTACTCAGCATAAAGCCGCGCTGCCACATATTGCCAATTAACTAGTTAATTCAGGTGACTGCACTCCGCATAGGTTTATTTGGAATTTAACTAATGAAATCTGAATTTACCAATATAGGGAGCTTCACTATGTGCATTTAATTGCCTTTAGACCATTGGAATCTATATTTTCCAGTAACTTGCATCCAAATGGCTGAACTAAGTGCATTCAGTTCCTGGGATATTGTAAATTACTGGAATTAGAGAAGGAAGAGAAAGCATGTTGTTGCTTCCTTCAGCATTCATATCAGGAGGAGCATTTTAGTACATTGGCTGCAAATGCACTGCAGGAGTAGTTGCAGAAGCGAATAACAATGCTGCCAGGTTGCATATGCAACGAGTGCAGATGACAGTACATTGGCTGCAGTTGCAGAAACAAGTAAATTTGATTTCTTTCTACTGCTGCAAAGGGTGTTTGGTGACTAGGAATGCCAATTTGTTTATTAAGATTGCGCGTGGTTATGTTCATTTCATTAACAATGGAATACAAAATGGTATTTTTATTTTAAAAGAGTAAAAGATATTAATCGTACTTAGCTTTCAATATATATGTATTAAACTTAATAATGTCATAGTGGACCTTTGTTAAAAATACACTTTATCATTGCTTATTTTTGGCTACGTAAAATAATTATTTCAATTAAATAAAAAGTTGATATGCAATAATATTTTAACATGCTTATCAGATACTTAAATATTACTCGTTTAAAACAAATTGTGTCCAACAACCCAATCAACCAACCGAACTTTTTAATAAAATACAATAATTGTGAAATGCCCATAATTTGTGAATATAATTTTTAATTTCAAAGTAAATTAAATTCCTTCTAGCCATTCATGTTTACAATGAAGATGCACAAGAGTATTATTCATCGTTCTTTTCGTGGTAATTGAAAATGTAAGCCCCCTCTAGTGTTCAATAAATAATGAGCAATCATTAGTTATTTATATTTATTTCATTTCAATTTCTGTTTTTTTCTTTAATTGTGTTTTCTTATTCTTCAAAAATAATTTTATTCAATTTGCAATTATGCTTTACCACAGTGGAAATAAACAATAGATATACTGCTGTTTCTGCTGTATGTCGCAACACTCGAACAAAATAGATGCAGAGCAGAAGCATGATCAGTTGCAGTAACAACAGTTTTGTGAATAATTTTATCATACGGAATATTTTTAGAGAAACCATTACTTCTCAGATTTTTAGGTAAAGGTTTCTTATATTTTTAAGTTTATATTTTCGTTATATCTATGTAGTTTTTGAATACAAATGTGTTTATTTAGTTATATTAGTTGTGAAATATTGTTTTATATTTTAACCAATTAGTGCATTTGTGTTATTTGTTTTCAATACTTAATGTTTTAATGTTTGCTTTAAAGTCTAATGTCTTTCTGTTGTGGGTATAATACACCCTCTATATTGTTCACGTCTAATGTTTTACTCTTTTATGTATAATACACCCTTACATGTTTAATATACCTTCTATGTTTGTAACACACTCTTTTATGTTCACTCGATCCACTCGCACCCGTCACACGACTGTTATTTCCGGCTATTCTTCACACTCTCTCGTCCATAGTCTTCTGGAAACTAAAATACGTTCGCTCTGCTGATACTCGTTGACCCTCCACGATCCTCGAGTCGCGCTGCCACCAAGTATTCTTCTAAGGAGTTGCCACCTATCTCAACACTCTCACAATCCTACATCTATCAGTTTAAGATTATCGTTTAGTAAATTGTAAAGTACCCAAAATCAGAAACGTAGAACTTCTTACAATAACAGACTGATCCAACTTGTACAGAATAACGAATCAATTTGACAAATGTCACCATACTAGAAAACAATTATAAAAATATTTAAAATTTCTCAAGTTATTTTATTTAAATTTTATTTGTTTTTTTTGTTTATTCAATCTAATCTTAGCAAGTCAATTTTTCTTATGAAAATCTTAAATTCTTAAAATTTTTACAATATCTGATGACTCAAGTAGATTTTCTAATATTTCCATAAAAACTATGAAACTTGCAAAAATGATTTGAATTTGTTGGTCTGTTGATGATTAAAATTGTAGAAGAAGAAATCTTTGTTTAATTGAAAATTACATTTGATATTCAAGCTTATGTTATTTGCAACAAATGTCAAAATTTTGTATCATTCCTTACTTCTTTTTCTATCTTCAACTTGTATATTGCAAATATAGTAGTATATGTCACAAACAGTTGGAAGTTGGTTTTCCAGAAAAATAAATAAATTTATTTCATGCACATGAACATCAGGTTTATTAAATGAAACTTGAAATTCCAAAATAAAAAAGAAAAATACACACAAATGTGTGTGAAATATAGTTAAAGTTTTGGAAGTTTATGTTACTAAAAAAGCATTATTGTCTTTAATAGTAAATTTCTCTATAATGCGCTTTTGGCTTTACAAACATAAGCACCTACATAAATTAAATTAAATAAAATGAAATAAAATTAAATAAAATAAAATAAAATAAAACATCTTATAGAAAATATAATATTCTGCAAAATCATCATTTCAATAAAAGATATAACATTACCAAAATATTTCATAATAAATAAAATAAAATAAACTTGTACTAATCCTTTTTTACGCTTTCTCTCATACAATATATGTATGCACTCGTAGAAATGATATTCAAATGTTTTACAAATGCTCTTAAAAATTTCTCATTAAAACTGACAACTTGTAAAAATTCAGGTGTAAATAACAGATTCAATTTCAGCTTATCCATAAGCGGCTCACTATTCATTTATCTCCTCACAACTCATATACTTACATAGTCGTATATCATATCTTCTTCCTTTATGCATGCCTGCCTGCCTATTTTTCATGTGTCCATCAAGTTTATTCATACTTAAGGCTGATTTTTTTATTTGGATCCACATTTTCTGTTATGCTCTCTTCAAAGCATCCTAATGCATTCTAGACACACAAATACACAGAGAAATGGACAGGCATATAGTACTAAATGCATAAACGAAGAATGAATGAATTTACAGTCTTGATTTTGGCATGTGATTAGAAATTTTTGCATTACCCAGTCGATTCACTCTTGTCATTTCTGTATGTCTGCTGCCTCATTTTCAATTAATGTACGCATTTCTATCTTCCCATATCCATCTGTGTGTTTATTGCTTTTAAATGAACAGAAATTTGCAAGAAAATGACAAAAATATCATTTGGAATTTTGATGGACAAAGTGTGTGTGTCTATGTCCATCAAAACGAAAAATGAGAATGAAAAAGAACTCGTCATTCAATGAAAATTAGAAAATTCAAAGAATTGCATCTGGGACAAGTTTATTGCCTAAACATTTATGCAATGAAAAAGAAGCTTTAAAGTGAAAATGAATGTAAATGTGTGATGATTGACTGATTTAGGACAAATTATTAAAAAAGAAAACAGAGATTCATTGATTGTTTTAGTTGTTATAAATAGCAAATAAAAGTGTTTATAGCAGAATTTTTTTTTTAAGAAAAAAGGATAAAAGCAGTTAGTTAAGAAATATAAAAATAATTAATTATTGAGTCAATTTTTTAATTTAGAAATCCCTTTGTTTTTATTCAAAAATACTGGAAAGGCACATCTATGTTTAGTTATAATTTTCTTAATATTTTATATATACAATAGATCATTTTGTGAAGCCAACTACCAGCATTTGAGTGATTAATTTCAGCTAAATGAACCTAATCAAATACGAAGTCTCATAACTCTTAAACAAATCAACATTGCCCTAATCATGGCTTACGATTATTCTGCGATATTCACTACTGTGTTGATTTGCATTGTGATAGCTACACATTTATCAAAGTAATCACATTGGATGGTACCTCATAAAAAAGTTGTAAGCACACTTACATTTACTGAAAACCACAGGGGTGATACTGATCAAAATCAACCTTTTATCACTTATTTCTTAAGCTAGAAACTTCAGATTTAACCTAAAGATAGTAGACTTATTGATTGTGCCACCATGAACTTGTTTAAAACCCTAAAGTAAACAATGATTTTATTTGTTTTTTTTTTTTTCTTTATTTTATTTTAAGTTTTTAATTATTTTTTTCTATTGCAAACTCGTTTTGTGGTGAAGCTATAAATCAGAGAAGCGTTAGTTTGAGTTCGAAACGCGCTACTGTGCCATGATTTCTCTTTAGCTTTAATTAAAAGGCATTTTTTGGGTTGAAAAAAAAAAAAAAAAAAAAAACACACACACAACAACAGAAACTGACAAAATAAATAAAACACCAAACGAACAGCAGTCATAGCATGACGCTGATTTTATCGCCAAACACAAAAAATAAAAGAAAAAATCACACTAAGAAACTACAATAACATATCGATAAATTTATTATAGTATTTCTATATATGTGTGTATATAGTTTGATATAAAGAAATCAGTTTTCATCACAAACAAAATTCAGTACATTTTTATTTTATTTTTCTTTTAGTTTGACAAACAGCGCCGTCGCTCACCTGTCAATTTGTGTTTTTAACCTTTTTACCTGCACATTGACTTTGTAGACCTTTTCCGATTGTTGCATTCAACAATCTTTTGTTGCTTGATAAAAGCTGCCACTTCAGACACATATTGTGCGTCATCGTTATTTCGATCTTTCTGCATCATCAGCAATTAAGTAACCTTTTTTTGTATCAATGCTTTCATCATGCATTCGTTCTTCCACTCTTGCTACTAGGACCAGCCAGGAACACAACATTTGTTGTCCATAAATCACGTGTATGCGAACACGTTGAGTGTCTTGCATAGAATTTTAAACATTTAAAGATGCTTAACAACTTGATTTCATTCAGAATCAAATATACCTGAGACTAATGATGTATTAGTATTAGTATCGATAACGATACAAAGTTTCAACAATGAAAAATTCTCTAATCTTTTGTAAATAAATTTCTAAGTATGACTAACTCATACAGTTAATAATATTGTACGATACATTCAATGCCTACTGGGCGTCATTAAAATTCCATTGATATTGTTACACTTTTATTTGTTATTACATTCGCAGACATCAAGGGAAATCGTTCAAATTTATTACATTTTACATGCAACATAAACATTAATTGTGCGTTTTTTTTCAATTGAAAATTGTTCTAAAAATATGACACACATGATAGCGGACAAATGAACCCAATCTCCCCCCAAAAACGATCGATCATTAAATTGAATTATCAAAATGTCATTTGAACATTTACTAATTGGGCACACTTGAATAAATTGCAAACATACACGAAAAAAACATAACAAAAACAATTGAAATGAAATGCTAAATTTGGTCTCACCGAAGCTTACATTCCCTTCAAATACATATGCTTATAGTTTCATAAATTCTACATGATATATTGTATGTAGCCTTCTATAATTAAATAATAGTACTGGGTGACCAAGCTTTGCTCGTTGTTTGACACTTTCAGTGGCCATACGTTGCGAAGTACGTTATTGTAGGTCCTGTAATCGGCTCGAATTAAAGGCAACGTTTCTTGACACGGTGCATTTCGAGACTCCTGTTTGGGAGGATAGTGAGAGATAATCAGTTTCACACATTTACATGCAAAAGTGTTCAACTTGTTTTCAATACACGAATTTTTTGAAGCCTGTTTGAAAGCTTTGACAGCGTTTTTGCAATTCAACTGTTCCAAAATAATGTTTCGTGCAGAATTGCCATATGGTATAATTATTTTGCTTTAACCTATTCTGTTGAGCAAGTTACATTATATTTTAAGTACAAGGCAACTCTGCATTCACTCTCTCTCTCTTTCTCTTGCACACCTTTCCAATTTTACGGTTGTTCATTTTGGGTTTTCAGAATTTTCTTTGAGATAATAATAGGTACAGTGTAATTACTCATTACGGACAGTCCTTATAATTATAAGCGGTCAGCTCCAATAGCTAAAAATAAACATTGTGAGTGTTCGATTATAAGGAAATTCACCGTATGTTTTTACATACAATATTTTCAAGAATTAGGTGGGCTCAACATGTTTGGAGCATTCCAAGTTTTTAATGCATTGAACATAGACTCTCTTTTTTCGTATTTGTTTGAAATTCAAGTGCTTCATAATATAAATATTCGGCCTTTTTTATTACAAATTCACATTTTTTTTTTTATATTTTTTTGAAAGTAAATTAATTAATTTTAGTTGACCACCTTCTGCCAATTCTCGGCTAACACCATTGTTAGAATTTCTGGGGTTTCTCATCTAAAAAACTGCTACAAGTGATATTCACA
Source organism: Amiota communis (assembly GCA_037043315.1). NCBI lineage: Eukaryota > Metazoa > Arthropoda > Insecta > Diptera > Drosophilidae > Amiota > Amiota communis. The sequence continues at coordinate 731,937 of JBAMAV010001157.1, read as the reverse complement.
TGTCTCTCTTGAAGCTAATTTTATGCGAGCAAGAAAGTGTTGTAGAGATCGGAACAAATAATAATCTGACGGCTTAATATCAGAACTGTATGGACTGTATGCATCAAATCTTCCCATCCAAGGTCTTTCAATTTTTGCCGCTCTTTATAGGTTCTTCACGGAATATGACAGAAGGTCATTGAATAACATTGTCAATATATTGTTGGGTAACGTTTATTGCGTCTATTTATTGAACAATCATACATTAAGTATCGTTATTCAAAAAGCATATGATTTGAGAAAAAAAAAATTTCGAAAAGTGGGAGTCCATTAAAGATTTAACAGTTTGGTGGTTTTATTTTATAGGGTCGCAATATAATGGTAGTGGTAAAACGATATGGTAGTAAATATAAGAAGAAAAATAGAGTTGCAGTCCTGCTCCCTGCAAAGATCATGTATAAAATTGTCACATGAAATCTTAAAAAATGGGCTTACATAAAATTGAAAAACAATCGTGGTCATAATAGATGATTTATTCGATTCAATATGCTGATAATACCAACGTCTACTTATTGACTTCTCTAAAGCACAATTCCATACCACATCAAAGTAATCACCTTCTCAATAGCATAAAATAAAGTGATTGAAAAAAAAAAAAGTATTATCAATTAAAAAACAAAATTAACCAAGGATGCACCATACTCGTATAAAAGATTCCAAGCTATAAGATACTGAGTAAAAGATAGCATATTATCTCTGTCTCTCTCTCTATGTTAATTGCTTTGATTGTCAAGTGCATTATCGGCATTTTAGTGCTTTAGACACTTTTGATGGACACAGGGACATATACACAAAAATTCACTCACACACACAAATTCTTTTGGGGCAAAGTCAACAAGGCACATTTGACATACTACTACAATGAGAAAAGAACGTTCATTCGTTCTTTCATTCAATTCGTTCGTTCGTTTGTTCATTTGCTTTGCTTGGTATTGTAGTAGTATTTTATTATTGTGCTTTCGTTCAATCGTTAGTTCAATTTGAATTGATTTCTTTCTTTTGGTTTTTTCTGCTTTCGAGTTCATTTGTACGTATGTACGTACGTACACCTCGTAGTACCTCATGCTACATTTGTCGTTGGTATACGATGTAGTCGCTTTGGTTTTTTTTTTGGTTTTGGCGCAGCTGTCAAAGTCCAAAATTGCTCATATCATCAACAGAATCATGAACAGAAATGAGTCCGAATGGGTTCTTGGTTTGTTGTTATTTTTTTTTTTTTATTTTTCCCTTCTTTCTTTAAATTGGTTTGAAATTTAATCTGAATTTCTCGTGTTGTCTGTCTGGTCGCACATATTTCTTCATTTACTTTTTGTTGCTTTTTTTTTACAATACTCAACGACATAGTTCTTATTGTTGTTGTTGCCCCAAATCATCATCATGATGATCACAACAATCATCAGAACTGCAAATATTATGTAGTCAGGTAGTTTATGTTTTTTACCATTTCCCTTGTCCATTCCCAACTTTCATAGCTACAATACAAAACACAAAGTAGTGGTGAAGCTCAAATGTCAATTGGCATTTGGACTTTGAACGTAAGAAAATTCACTTTGACTATAAAAATTAAAAATAAGCAAAAATAAAATAAGAAAAAGCAAATGTAATCAAGTTGGATTTATTTAAAATGAAAAAAAAAAAAATGTTTTGCACTTGTTGCAATATTTCCTTTAAAGGTAGTTGAATTCAGTGAACTTTGCATATTTTTTGTTTGTTCTGTTTAAGAAATGTTCAAATTTCACTTACCATTTATTTTAATTATTTTCCCCGAAAAAACGGGGAATCCAGAGAAATTCATATTCATATACTTAGCAATGAAATTTAAAAAGAATGGATCAACTACAGAAACCTAGTTGTCCTCATAAGTTATCGCACCGATAACCGAAACGATGAGAGAAAAATTGACTAATAGCCCACCTTATTTGTCAGTCTATTTCGATTTCTAAAGTGATAAAATGGACTGAGACTGCACTGACCATCTAAAAGGCCTTTTACTAATTAATCGGTACACCAGTTAATTGCCGCTGAAAACATGGATTAATCGATTAATCTGTGATCGTTTCTGTTGTTGGTGCGGATTTCGAGTCGATAATGGATTGAGACTGAACTGTACTAAATAAACTGCACATTGGATGGATAAAGTGATACGCAAGATCCACCATTTCGTTCCAATTTTTTTTCATTCTCTCACAAAGATGTTTGTTTTCTCACTTGGGTGTCCAGTTATGCGAAATGGAAAAATCAATTATCCCATTCATCGAACCCAGATTACATCGATTAAAAAACCATATATTATTTCAACAAAACATTGATTATTTCGATTAATCCCTACTAGAAACATAATCCAATTGATACTACAAATCAACAGGAAGATTTTAAATCAAATGTCTCTATCCTCCTCTTAATATTTCTTTATTCAACCTTGAAATAGATTCCTTTGTATTACAATTATAGAATATTGTGAATATGTGATAGTTCACAAATGACTCACTAGTAAATTACAACATTCAATATTTTTAATCAGTTGACGATGAATCATACCCTTCCTCTGAAGTGTGCAATTTACCTCAATTGCTACTAATTGCTAGTCGGCGTTACACGTAACTTTATGAAATTATATGATATGAAATGCTTTACCCAATTACTAAATCACATCCACATGATGATGTCATTTCCCCTTAACAACTACACTCGTATTAAGTCCTCAAAATAAAATTTGACTAGTAAATTATCATGCATTTTTAAAATTAGCTTTTAAAGTTTAAAGATAAAAAAAAACTCATTCATTCACATCACAAAATAGTAGAAAGAATTTTGCTAATTTTAGTCTCAAATTTCCTTCATTAAATACTACAAAAGATACAGACTTCCTTTCCTTTTTATTTTTTGTTGTTACTATTGCAATAACATGCCTTTCATTCTACCCAATACTTTCTTTTTTTGTTTTAGTTTTTTGTTGTTCAAAGATTTCATTCATGCCGGAAGTTTATACCAAAAATTGAAAATAAAATGTTAAATAAAAAAAAATTTAGTAGTTCAAACCAAACCCTACATATTTGAGCTTATCACTAGGGTGCTCAAAATAAAAATTCACACACAAACGCAACCAAAGACCAAAGGCGAAATATAAAACTTGTTGAAAACAAAAATAGTAAAAATAACAAATAACAAAAAAAAAATATTCATAGATTGAACAAATATGCGCTACAGAGGAGCTACTACTGCATCCGAATATACACGCAATCAATGATGCTTGAATCAATTACGCGCAAACCGCACGCGCGAAATATTTTCATTTTGTTTTCTGCACTTCCGCTCTGATGAGCGCCATTGCGCGTACAAACGGAAATGTGGCGCCATCAGTATTATACACATACATACATACTTGTATATGTTACAACAGTTAGTTCAACTACTACTGTACGAGTATAACTAAATGACTGAAAAATACTTGCAATAGTGTGTGTGCGCGTTACCACAGTACAATTGCAGTAAATGACGCATGCATGCATATTACATACAAATAAATGCTGCATTTGCAGTTAGTAGTAAGTGAGTGAGTAAACAAGTCAGTAAATACATGTATGAATGAGCTAGAGAAAGATTAAATGACAAATGCATACATACTCTTATAGTATCATAATTGTCAGATAGTCGGCTAGTGATGATAGTTTGGCTTTTTGTGGTAGCCTTCTCTTATGCAATGATGAGAAGGAATTGTATGTAGATATTGTAGATTTTCAGATATTCACTTTTCAATTTAAACCTCCCAAAAACCAACAATATTAATATTATCAAACAAACAAAGTCACAGTTGACTCATGTATGTACTCTTATATATTATTAGTTATTAAATGTTGGGTTATATTACAGCAATATAATTACATGTTTGCAAGCAACTATGATGCCTAGATTTGCATATGACCTGATTTTATTACAAATACTAAATTGACTTTTCATCACTTCGATCATGATGTTTGTAAGGGATAGCATAGAGAGTAGAGATTCCATTCCGTTATAAAAAAGAGAATCGATGTCTATTCATCAGTCCATTTCTATGGGAAATATGTTTCAGCTATGGTTACCATTCATAAATCAACACGACCTCTTGTTTCGGTACAATATATCTTCCTTAAGTAATGTCAAAATATCCCAAGTCTATAGAAAAGGAGAGCAAACATACATAGCATGTCCATTGGATTGATTGGAGCATGAACAGAGAGTTCTGGGTTGAGCAATTTGGGCAGATGTCCTGTTTTATACGTGCATGAATCGTTTAACAGAAAAGATGATTGAAGATATCCACGACAACTAAAGGTTACGTAAAATATATCAACTCCAACACCAAGATCACTGCGGTCTTCAAATCATTTTATGAAAAATAATAATTATTATTATAATTACTTTCATTGCTTACCAACAAAGCGACAAGTATGTTATAATTTGGCAAAACCCACCCAAAGATCTACCGTCCACATCTTCTACCCACAGTCTATCTTCCCAAACTATTATTACTAATGTCCAACTGAATCAGGATTTTTAGCCGAAACACCAATCAACATAACATATCCACTATAAACTTTCTTATGGCATCCAATATTTTCAATCTTATCTCACACCACTTATTTACAAAAAGGGCCTTTCTGTAAGGCTGGATAGACAGCTGTTGCGTTTCAAAGTAAATGAAATAGACTGTTCAGAAAGAAATATCTTGACACACCAATGTATCCATTGGGCCAATATTTGATAGACATAACATATGAATTATCCTAACAATTATTACTTCTATATCTGTCGACTTAAGCTCCTTTGACTTATTGACGCAGATATATTCTATATGATGTGTATAGAGGAAGACAGTTTAGTGTTAATATTTGGTTCCACTCAAATATGCATGCATACCTTTCACTAGATAGCTATGTAGTTATCTCTATATATGTAGATAGCTGTCAAGTGAAAGGTATGCATACTTCACTGGAACCAAATCCAATAAATTGTCTTTGTTTATGCACATCAAATATCCTTAGTTGCATCTCTACTTCTTCTATGTGTATATGTACAATGATTTATTGTTAGTTCTCGATTATCATTTCTGTCAATTATAATAATATTTAGTTTAATTATTTGATCAAGAATTATGATTGTTGTTTCTCTCGTTTGGCTATCTTGTTATTATGGTTATTATTATTCCACAATCATCATTATTATTAGTATATTGTATTGTATTGTATTGTAGTACCATCTTTATTGTCATTGTTATTGTTATTACTCTTAATTGTTAGTGTTATTATTACGAGTATATTGTATATGGCATCAGTTTAGTGTTCTCTATTCAACATTCAAAAGCAACATCATCATCATCATCATCAGCATCACCATTAGTAATATTATTATTATTATTATGATTTGTGTTATGTTATTGTATTTTACAATGACACAAAAATACTTGTATTCAGAAGAATAATGAGCATTTTAAATTTAATTACATTTTTAGTTGAATTGCGGAAAAGCAGCTCAAGTGAAGAGAAATCAACAACAATAACAGAAAAGAGCAAAAAATAAATAAATAAAAATATTGTATATTAAAACCAAATTTTGACAATTTTATGATCAACTGATTTTTTGGTATATAATTATTAACATTATTTTTATTATTTTTATTGTTAATGTTAATTGTGTTGTTGCCGTTGTTATTGTGTATTTATCATTTATTTTATTTATGATGGCCAATGACCGATTTGGCAAGTTTTGTCTGTGTACTCTTGTACACTTCATCACATACCTTGTGCGAATATTATGCATACATAAAATTTGTGACACATTTAAGGAGACATCATTGAAAAAGTTTATATGCTCATAGAATTTACATAGTATATATTTTGCTTATCATATCTTTAGCCTATCAAAAAATAGACTTATCAGTATGAAATATTTTCTTAAGAGTCTTGTATCGACAATTGATTTCAACTATAGTTTCCAAATGATTGGGGCGATTAGTCCAATCAAAAACTGAGGACTGAAAATCACTGAAATTTATCTCAATTTAAAATATCTTACAATCGATTATTACAATGGTTTACCATCTTAGACCAGGGCTGTCCAACCTTTTTAAGAATCCACAATGCCAGTGTTCAGTGACGAGCAAACAAAAAAAAAAAAAACCATCAGAGCAGCTAGTCAAGGAAATGTCTCAGTTGTCACTTCGGACGCGTCTGGGCTGCATTCAGACTTCACTTTTATGTGATTAAACTATCAATACCATAACTTTTATCTTCATTGTTATGGGCTGAATGGACAAAAAAGCAAACACATTATCTTCACACTCAACAGAAGCACTTGCCCTCCGTTAACTCTAAACAATATTGTGATTCCACAAGTATCATAGATAAAGTTGGAGCCCATCTTGACAGTAGCCTCACTTGGCAACAACACATTGAAGCCAAGAGAACTAAAATGAAACTAAAAGCAAACAGATTTCACTGACTTATCAACTCATGCTCTACACTAAATATTAAGTATAAAAAGCACCTTTATCACAGCATCATAAAGCCAATCTGGACATATGACTCACAGCTATGGGCTATGCAAGTGTCTCTAATATGGACGTACAACAAAGAGCGCAATCAAAAATATTAAGAACCATAAATGGAGCCTCCTGGTATTTTAAAAACGAGCGACTATACTTAGAAATTAATAAATCAACAGTAAAAAATGAAATAGTCAGTATGAAATTTTTATATGCTGAGAAACTAAACACGCACTGGAATCCATTAGCAAAGCAATCACTTGACAATGACTTTCCAGCCTAACCTCAATCTTAGGGCACTCAGTACATACAATCCATCCAACTGGAGGTAAATGTAAAAAATTTAAAATTATATTAAGATTTTATTACTTATTGTTAGTCTCATTCAAATTCATAAGCGAAACAGTTCAAAATTTTTCCATGCAAAAATAAAATTTAATTTCTAAACTATAAATCCCATCAATACTAATAATAATAATAATAAAAACAAATTGCATTAAAGGGTATTAAATATTTGATGAGATTTTCACAATTATTCCCTCTTTATTATAGAATTTTTTTTTTAAACACACGGATATCGTAATGTATCTAAATAGTACATTACGTTCATTTCTATAAAAATAAATTATGCGCTCATAACAGCATGAAAACACAAGCATCAAAATAAATCATTTGAAACTTTGTTTACTGTTTTTTGCTGTTTTTTTTTTTCTCTCTAATAAATATAATTCAATTTAAATGGACTTTTTTGTGTGTCCCTGTAGAAGAGCCACAGGTTGTGTAAGTTATTTTATTCGGATATCCGGCATAGGAAAGCAAATTAAATAAATATCCCATAACAAACAACAAATGATCTGTGTTAATTTTCTAACAAGAAGTAGAAATAATAACAACAACAACAAAAAGTAAAATAACAATAACATTGACAATGACAACAAGTTTGTTTTGCTGCAGGCTCGTCCCAGCCCCAAGTCAAGTAATCGTCGTTGGGCTCACCCAATGTCAATGTCAAGTTCAGTAGCTCGCTCGCACAAGCGACAAAAACAAAACAAAACAAAAAAAAAATAATAAAAAAAAAAAAATAGATAAAGAAAGAAACGTCACTAAAAAGAAATAGAAACAACAAGTGAAGTAGTAGTAGCACTTCTTATTTTTCTGTTTTTCTTTCTGGTTTTTGTCTACTTACTTACTTACTTTAGACTAACTCATGTTCGCTCTTGACTGGCGGCAGCTCGGCATAAGTTCAAGCAGCCGTCAAAGCTTCAAAAAGAAAAAAAAAATGAAAAAGAATGAAAACACAACAGAAAAAAACAAAACTGGAAAAAATCTTTCTTAAATGCTCATGAAAATATTATTAATGTCAACGGGCATTCATTCATTCATTCATTCATTCTTGTGTTCGCATTCAACAATACAAAAGTATGGTAAAAATAAGTATCTTTAGTCAGTTTCTATTTTAGTTTCATTTTGTTTCTTCTCCTCATCAACATCATCATCAGCATGTCTTTCAACATGCAACGCCCGCCATGAAGCGTTGATAAGCTTTTGCTGTTTTTTTTTGCCGCCGATGTTGCCTAGTAGAGTATGTTAGATAAAAGTTCATTTACAACAAAGAAATTATTACAGAAAATGCGAAAAAAAATAATAATAATACTCCTAGAGAAAAGAAAAGAAAAGAAAAGAAAAGGAAATCAAAGTGTAGCATATAAAATAAATGTATTCACTTAGAGATTTATGAAGTGGACATTTTTCTACTAGTACAAATGCGATGAATGAAAGAAAGTCTTTGTATTCATGATTATGTAGTAATGAGTTGAAAACGCCATGGTGAAGTAGTTTATGGTGTATGGGGATGATAGTTGTACTGAAGGCATTCCTTAGAGTAGCTATAACCTGATAATTCCATGAAAACCAATGAGTAGATAAGTGATGACTCAGTAAACAATTACATGTTATAAATAATAAGTTTTAGTGGAGACAAATCCTTAAAGATAAGGAATTGATACATGTTTAAAACATAATCAATGCAAGCTTTTCTATTCAATCACTTAATTTTTGCATTGAGAAACTTCTATAAACATTTGATTTCCACAGTATTTCAAAACATGATTGTGTCAAGAATGATTTTTAATTTATTTTATTTTTAGTATCTACAAGTACTTTAGGGTAATTAAAATAACTGGTTTTCTTACAATGACAATCCACTCTAATAAAAGCATTTATTTTAATAATAAATAAACAATAATTACTTAGAAAATATATATTTTCTAAAATGTTTTCTTGCTTTTCTTTCTCATCATTATCTTCGTTTATACAAATAATTGATTTTTAGTTAAAATCATGTCAATTTAAACTATTAGTATGCAAATTATTGTCTCTATTGAAAAAGCTTGAAAAATAACTTCAATTATTGTCATCACACTTGACTCCGTCATTTACATACCCAGTCATCGAACAATGAAGTCTAAAGCAATGAACAAACTCACTCAATCAATCATTCACTCACTCACTTACTTGGTTGGTTCTTCTTCCAACACACAGCAGCAATTTGAACTTAGACTAAGGCAAACTGCAAGTGACGTCACTGTGACCCAAATCAATCTTTAACAAAAAATAAATTCATTCTTTTGCGCTGGATCGGTCGTTTGTTTATTCGTGACTTGGAACTTTAACTAAATATAGGTATAGATAGTCTGTTTTTTAATGCAGCCATCTAACCATTCAACTTCTTTTGTTATTGTCATCATCATCATTATTACTACTGTCGCATTTTTTGTGCTTTCAATAATCATACAATAGCAACAAGAACTTAAGTATACATTGTTGTCTATTTTTGATGATGATTGAAAATCGATGCTTCAATTGCCTTCACATTGCTTAACATAGTACACATTCATACTTCAGTGTCATATATAAGAGTAGTAGCTACATACCTGATTTTAAGTAAAAATCAATGTAACTTACAACTGTGTGTGTCGTATTTGTCTAAGCTAAGATTCTTTTCATCATCGACCTATCATCATCATACATCACTTGTTGTCAGTCTCTGTCTCAATCTCTCTCTCTCTCTCTCTCCATATATGCCACATGCAATTTTTGTATGTTGAACTGACTTTCTCAGCTTTTTTTGAACCCCTCAGACTGCTGTCACTATCATCATCAAACCATTGAATGAAGTTGGCTATTGTTGTATCTCATGCATGAATAACTTGATTTGAAGCTTCATCAGCACCATTTTGCCGTTCTTTTTTGTATTGTTGATTGTGTGTTACTTTTGTTTTATTTTGTTTTGTTTCAGTTCAAACCTGATGAATTGTGAAATTATGAATTTTATCGCATTCACACTTTACACAGATTCAGTTTCGATTTCAAAGCAGCTTGCATACACCATACTATGCACATAAATTTATCAATGTCATAGAAACTGAATACTGATTACAATATATGAATGAACGAATGAATGAGTGTCTTTATGTTGATTTCAAACAGATGACAAATGTGCATCAACACCTCGACACACGTTTCTCTTTTCGTTGATGCAACATCAACATCTCAACATCACTGTATCGTTGTCATTATAAAAAGAACATCATTTATTTAAAACAAAAGTTTCATGTGGGTGATGTGGAAGGTTTTTGTTTAAAGTTCAAGTGTTAATTCAGTTAATAAATTATGTAAAGAAGAACTGAAACCTACACAACATATTAATTTTTCAAATGCTTCTCTTTAACATACTTCATACATAGTATGTGTGATACATATGCGTATACGTAATTTTCTAATGTACATTTTAATTTTGAATTTTTTTAATTTTATAGTACTTAGTACTAAAACTATTATTATACTTAATTTTGAAATCCTCTTAGAGTAATGTGAACAGTCAGTCATATAAAACACTTTTAATTACGCATTAGTGACATTATAAATTATATAAATCTTTAATGATGAGGATGATGATGATGATGACAATGACATCTATTACATTTTGGTCGCGTTATTCGCTCTTTTACTTACTTACTTACTCACTCACTAACTGACTGACACAAACACACAATGCCTTCATTTCCTTGAGTACAAGTACTAGTAGTAGAAGTAGAAGTAGTAGTCTTGAGTACTTACAACAAACAATGAGTATGAGTTTGAGTATCTTTTAGTAAGTATCATTTTGACACTGACAGGTTTAATGACTCATATGCAAGAGTACACGAGTGTGTGTGTGTGTGTGTGTGAATAAAAAACAAAAGCAAAAAGCATTTTCAGTTAAAACACTATATGAGCTTTAAGCTAAACCACATTAGTTTCCTCCCCTACCTCATCATCATCATCACCATCATTATCATCATCTTTATACCAGTACATAGCACATTTTGTCTGACAGTAAAAAGTATCACTTACAACATTCAACGTGTTAATGCTTGACACTGTCAGTACTTACTGCCTGGCAGTTCTTATGGCTGACAGTCGCCTCTTTGACAAACCAAACTCATTAAATTTCAAATTAAAAAAAATCTTTTTATAAATAAGTGAATGTGTGTGTGTGTATATAAGTATAATGAGTATTCCGTTTAACACTTACTTGAAGTGTTAATGATACTCACTTCACTCACTCACTGAGAAAAGGAACTTTGCCTCATAAGTCAGTCAGTATTAAATTGAACACAATAGCCCCCACTTCACTCCACTCTTTCATACCATCTACAAGTCACCATTGCTTAATAGTATTTATTGTTAATTGCTGTTGTGACGGATTTTATGATTCTATCATCATTATCTTTCATTATTTACGCTCTTTTGTGTCGATGATGACTTTAGGTTTTTTCTTCTTCTTCTTCTTCAGTCTGTTGCTTTTCGATTTGATATTATACTATTATATATTTTTCAATTGTTAACTTTGATCTTTTCTGATTGAATATGATAGACAGGGGGTACTTAGACTTCCTGTCGTCTACTATCTGTAACTATGAAGTATGACACGAGTGTTGATACAAAACTCCCTTGTAGTACATATGTACGAGTATAGCTTAGAAGAAAGCCTAAGGCATTTTAAATTTTATAAAGCATTAAGATTCCTTAACAAAATGAAAAATCTTTAAATTTGCTATATCTTTTTCTCTTATTTTATAAGGCTCAATGAACTTTTAGAGTTAGTACACCTACTTGGATACTAACAATACTTGACACCTACACAATTCGACGCCCTCGAAACAACCATAAAAAGGATCTTTCAAAACCAAAAACAGAAGGCTATCAAACTTTGTACTGATGAGACAACACAACACAATACAACGCGACGATGACCCTTTTCAAAACGTCAACTTGACTTTAAATGCCCACAAACAATTTGTTTGAATAAGTTAATCCTAAAAACCAAATTTAGACCCTTAAATAAAAAAAAATACATGAGAACAAAATCAATTGTGCTTGGTTTATCATTAGGGTGTTCCAGTTACAAGCAATTTTTATTTGACATTAGGGCATTTCTTTGTAATGTCAATGAAATCATTAGAAAAAATAGTATACTTGTACCTACTTGGTTTACCCTAATGGGTTTAAGTCTAATGGTCATATCAAGACACAACATGACTATCTGAATAATTAAAACGATACATAAAAGATATTTTGCTACATATTTGTCAGGCGATTATTATAAATACATGTTTCTTTAAATAATTTCATGCCTAGGGACCATTATCTCTCATAGAATTTTGTGTTTTGGTAGTTGGTAACACTCTTCATATGCCACCACAATATTTGTGCTTCTGAGTTCCCCTTTTTTTATTTTGTATTTTTCGATATTTTAACTATTATTCTTTTTTAAGCTGAGCTTGACAGCTGTCAAATTTTATGCTTAATGATTATCATTATCCAGACATTCATACAACATACCACATACAATATTTGACTGACCAACAACAGTTGGAAACCACTGACAGGTTTCTATTTTTTTTATATTTTTAATGTTAGGTTTCATTATAATTGACTTGTCGTCTATGGGTTATAATTGCGTTTCCGAAATAAATATGTACATACATTCGTACACATAATTATGTCATGTCGTTAGCGTGTGTAAGTCTAATGAATAATTTTTTGATGAGTTTCTCAGTGTATTTTGTTTGTGAGTGTAGTACAGGTACATATAAAAACAAATTAATATTTAAGTATATTGAGATTTCAATGTCTGCAATCTAATATGTACAAGCACATATTTCTATTTCTTTAGATCAACTAAGTATAATGATGAAATAGTGTGACAAAGGGAAATTCAATAATGAGATTGGCATATAAAACTATATTACCGTGGACCCTCGCATAACGAGTATGTTGTTGGAGCTATTCTCATGTTAAACAATAATACAAATTGATAGCTTCTTCTGAATCGACTTACAAGGCAACCTCATTGAAGAATTTAAGTTCACTTCTGCTTCCCAACATCACTGCATTTCTTAAACCATTGGACCAGCAGGTTATTTCTAGTTGTAAGCAACTCTACACTAAAGAACTTTTTCAGCTTTGTTTTGATATGATTGAAGGACAGAAGCTCACTCTAGAAGATTTTTCCAAAAATCACTTCCACATTGTTCCTTTGCGTATTGAAAGGTGTAACCAAGAGAACCCTTACATCTTCCTAGAAGAAGTTTTGTCGAATGTGACTTACATGGACATGGATTCTGTGTCTCTGAAGCCAGGGGTTGATGAAATTATATTTTTGGCTAATGAGATAACAAGTGAACAATATAAATATCGAAGAGCTTATGAAAGAGCATAGTCTGAAGCTGACTACCGAAGAGCTCAGGCAGTTATTTCATTCAATAAAAGTTGAAAATAAATTAAAGGCTTGGTTGGGAGGTTCTTTAGTCCGGACCTGGCACCAGCTGTGATTACCAACTGTTCCTTTTTATGGCGAATAATTCGTAAACGAGCAGCTTGTTAAGGGAATTATATGCAATTAACTTCAAAATGGCAACAAGTTATTGAACAAAACAGTGCATTTTTAAAATCAATCGGATCATTTTACCCAAAAATGATAGATTTCATTTTACTTCATCTTTTATTTAAGTGTGTGCTTTTTTTCGAACGCTTTTTACATCAATTTATATGGGAAAAGCTGTTTCGTTTAACGAGTACTTTATATAACGAATAATTATCTCGAATGAATTGTGCTCGTTATGCCAAGTCCAATGTACCATAAATATTATTTCACATATAAATTTCCGTAATAGTTAAATTATTTTCATTAGCCTAGGGATGCTCGAAATACTTATATATAAATATCGATATTTAACCCTCCATAAATGGAATCAATTCGATATAATCGAACCATTATATATCGCAAACTTATTATCGATATATTTTATTCGATATATTGTACCGCATACTCTCGAAATTTTTAAGACCCAAGAAACAAAAACGAAATTAAAAGATAACCCCAGTGACAAAGGGAATTTTGCTTTGTAACATTGTGACAATCGACTACTTTAAAGATTTTTGGTAACCAAGGAACTTTCTCAGTTGCGTATTGTTAAGCTTCTGCCGTTGAAATACGTACTCCGTGTTTGGAGTATGGCCTTTACTCATTGAATATAAATCTTACACTGTCAATATCAATGTACATATAGTTCTAAATGAACATCCCTACATTAGCACGCAAGTAAGGTGGGATTATGTAGAACTTGAAGTTTCTAGATTCAGATACAGAGTCATTATCATTTAGTTTAAGGGATTTGATTTTGTATGGATATGATTTAGCATCTATTGCATGCATGAAGCTATCAACTTTTTCACTAAAATCTTTTATTGAAAAATATTATATGAAAAACTACAACTATGGAAAGAAATAATAATAAGAAATATCAAATGCTTGTCTATGTTTTTTACCTTTCTTACCTTTAGTTCCAATAAAACCATACTGAGGTTAAACATATTGGGATATGAGAACATTGACAAATAAATGAAGAATCACTTCACTTACATATGTATGTAGTTTAGCAACTACATTTCAATGAAAAGAGAAAAATGTAAAGAGAAATGTATAACATGTCTTGGAATATTTTTATGATTTACAAAAACAATTACAAATTCTTCAGATTTGTAAAATTTTTGTTATTATTATAAGTAACAGAGACTATTAAATCTGAATGAACTTAAACATATCGAATTTCATCCAAAGCTAATGGAAAAATTATAATTTAACAAAACAAAAAATAAACTAATAATAAAATTGCCATTTATGATTTTTGTAAAATACAAAAAACACACGCACACCAACCAACATTTAAACTTCGATTTTGTCGATAAAAATAAAAGAAAAACAAAAACAGAAAAAACCTTATTTAGGTCAGTTTTTTTTGTGTGTTTGTTTGCGATAATTGTTTTTGTAAACAAATAAAAAATACAGAAAAAAAGACTTAAATTGAAACTATGTCAACTTTTTTTAACTGAGACGCAAAAAGAGTTATGTACTTTACTTGATTTTCTTATGTATGTATGTCTTAACATCTTTACAGATACATAAAACATACAAAAATAAAACCGTCGAACATTTCTTAAAATACATAATACTATTTTCAATTGAACTCATTAAACTAAGAGTTTGTTTATTAGACAGTTTTCCACCCAATCAAAGGATAAAAGATGTTAATACATCATTAGAAAAAGTGCCTTGCATTTATTCTTCATTGTTTTTATGTTATATTTATTGTTTTTTATGCTTCTCTGAATGAAGTTTACAATAATAAAAACTCAATGTGCCAAAGAACAAGTCACGATTTTTTTGGCAATGCGATCTTTTTTTCATCTCGAGTTTTAGTTTAGTTTTTTTCCATTGTTTCTCTCCTTTTGTTTTGTGACTTTATAGTAAAAACAATGAAATAACAAAAATGGATTTCTCTGTGAATAAAGATAAAAAACCACCTAGTTTAAAGAGAAGACTCCATTTATGGTAGGCGACATGATGCTGCCTGAGTTTACGATTTGAACTTCATAACTCAAGTTTAGCAAACGCACGAACAACAAACAATCCCATTGATTCCTAATCAATCGATTGATCGTCGACATTTGATACTCAACTTAAAACCAATCCAATCCAATACAATTCAATTCAACTACTGTACCAAAAGAGTCTAAAAAGCGGAGGTGGGAGGACCTTGTTTGAAAGAGTTCACTTATAGTAGTAGTGTGATTTCATTTTGACTTTTAACGTCATAGTCGTGATTAACTTAATGATTATTTCCATCGTCTAATCATTTAAACTTTAGCATTGCTAATGACTTCAAGATCAAGTTGCGTTTATCATGGATTTTTCTTTTGGCATTCGTCGATTTATTGAAAAATCGTGTAAGCATCGCTTTAAATTTGCAATTATTTGCGCCAATCATGGCACTACACACGCACCCATAAACTTCATACCAATTCCAATCCACACTCCACTCCACTCGACTCTACACGATATCAAATTAATACTCTCATTAATTCTTGTACAAAAGCTCTAAAGATGCCAAAAAGCCACCAGCCAGCCACATAGCCGCCAAAGATTCATCCATAAATGCGAATCCACACGCTTCATTGATGCTGCTTGAAGCTTGTAGCACTGAGCTTATGTATATGCTTTTGAACTTTTGCCGCCTTTGGCGCAGTTGAAATGTTTTCTTTCGTTACATGCGATCAAAAGCAACGATAGATATATGAGTTCACCGATTACAATAAACACAACAACAACAACAAAAATAATAATAAAAACTACAGTATGAGGAGGAATAGTATATCAAACGAAGAAGAAAATAAGCATAAATCGGTAATAAAAATAATATCGGCACACTTTTTGGCGTCATCATCAAAACGATGCCGTAAGACAGAAATCGCTTTTTCTTTGTCATTTGGTGTGTGTAAAATGATCACGATTTTATTTATACTCGTATGAATGTACATGAAGAGGAAATACAATAGTATATGGTATACTCGTTGGTATTTTATTGTATTGTAAATGTATCTCTATGTATCTTAAATGCAAATTGTTTGTTCTGTTTGCACCGACATATGTACTGTTAAGTTAAGCAGCTTTGAAGTAACAGAATCTTTTACTTGATTTTTTATTTTATTTTTGTATTTTTTATTTTGAAAAATTAGAAACAAATACCCACAGGTTATATTCTGCAATATTTATATTTTGTTAAATTATTATTGGCTATTTTTTTCGTTTTGTTAACACAAAATTACATGTTCAAACTTTTGTTGTTTGTCCCAGATAAAGGAGAGTTCAAATGAAAATATAAAATATTGTATTAACATCTTATAATTAATTGTCAATTCAGTTTTCCTTACTTTTAATCGGAAGTCATATCAGAAAACACTTAAAAAAAAAAAACATAAGTTGTATCCAATGAAGATAATGAGAAAGTTCTTTTTTTGGATTCGCCGAGGAGGTGTAGGTGTCTTCCAAAGATCCTAGTAGACCGACCTACTATAATGCACGATTCACCCGGCCAAACAGTCTCATGTGGCGCCTACGTACTAAAACCAGCCCAGGACTACACTGGATCTTTTTTCAACCCTGAGCACCAATAGAGGCATTACTTCGCCAGGTTAGACCAATCTTCTGTTTATTATCTCATCATGTCTGCATTTCTTTCCCGAATGGTCTGATGCATTAGATCCTGGGCAGCTTTGCAGTGGTTAAGGTTAATTTGAATCATCTTAATCATTATTGTTCAGTTTTTTCATCGTTCTTTTGTACATAGGACACCCTAAGCCTCCTGTGGGGTGATCGTTGCTCCGAGCATACAGATTTAGCACTTAGGTGTTGCTTGGCATCCTTTGGCCATATGATCTCTGTTACCACATCCCTGTACGATCTACTGGGCTTTTGCAATGATCGGAAACATGCCTGAAACAGAGGCAGCAGTAGCCTGATTTCCACGTATTCTGCATCGAACACATCTCACTCGTTTGTGTCCCGCATCTAGTAGTAGTGTCCGAGCCTCTGCGGCAGAAAACTCGATAATGACATTTTGAGTACCAAATCTAGTCCAGCGCATGGCCTTTATAGATGATATGCCACACAAATCTGGGATTGGTGTACGTATTGCTTTTACTACATCATCTGGTAATCCACCTAATAAACATGGATCAATACTGGTACAGCAGGCGAACCCAAGCCTGCAGCAACCAACGGATCAACTTGCACCACCAAAAGCAGTTCCAAGCCGTGAGATACCTGCGCCATCCGCACCCATCCAACCCCCTGTATCAGTTAAAACCAAACCTGATAATGTGTGGAAGGAAGTGCGACGGAAGCCAAAGAAAAAGGAAAAGAAAAAAGGCATAGTGAAACTTCATCGCATACGTCCGGATGCTATTGTTATTTCTAAGCAGAGTGAGGCAACCTACATCGACAGCAACCAGAGCTAGAGAATTTGATTCGAAGGTCAATAAAAAGAAAACGCGGAAAGGTGAACTTCTACTGGATGTCAAAGGTGGAAATAGTAACAATGCAAATCAGTATGAAAAGGCCATAACCAAGGGCCTGGAGGAAAAAGCTGGCGTGAAAACTCGCTGCCAACAAAAAACTGTGTAATATTGGGGTCTGGATGAAGAAGATCTCATCAGTGGGTGGACCCCTAGTCTAGGTAGTGGGATTTTCTGACATACTACGGTGTACTGACAAACCTTTGCAGCAGTTTGTATTAAAGAATTTCCAGATTTGAGTTGGAAGCAGTGCTCCAAAGCTGTATACCGTGGGTTCACACGGGACCGAGTAAGGTAACAGTTTATTACATTGATTCACATTTGAATTTAGAATGATGCTAAATTTATGAAATCCTTAATAATAATTCAAAAACAAAAAGACTAAAAATGGAATTCATAAAATTTTTAAAATATGTGAAAGATATGAATAAATGGCAAGCATATATTGAATGGAGATACAATTGATTAAGACGATGAAATTTAATGGAAGAATGTAACTAACTGGAGAAAGACTCTAAATCTGTAATGAGTTTCAGAAGTCCGGGGTTCTAATATTTATTCAAATATCAATGGGTCTTAATGTAAATTTAGGGTAATCGATTTTATTTTTACATATAATATATTAATAGTATTAATATCTTTTAGTAAACGCAAAACTCAGAGTGAAATAATTTCATAATAAATAATAATATAAATATAAATAGAAGCAGAAACCAATTTCTAAGCAACTCATAATCATTAGAACAATCACTTTGATTTATTTCAACATTTAATTTTTATAGACACTATACTCATAATATCTGTAAAGATGTTAAAACACCACTTCACCAAAAAGAGCCAAAGAGTTTTGTTTTTCGTCATAAATAAAATATTGTGATTAATTGCGTTCATTGAATGCACAATTTTCGTTGAGAGACAAAAAACCATAAAAGTGATTTACAATCATAGTTTGCCTTCTGCTTCTTCTCTTCTGTCTTCTATCTACTTTGTTTCTCAAATAATCTTCATGTAATAAATATATTTCTTTTAACTAAACAATTAATCATTTGCAACTGACAAAATCAATAACGAGTTGTGATTAGGCTTTCTCATAAGTATGTAGTATGTACGTCATATGTCAACTCATTGACCAAATCAGTTGGTTGGCATCTTTTTATTTTGTCTTACATTTACTTTACTTACACAGTGTAGTGTAGATGGTGCCACTTTACCAACCAACGACACATTTGCCTTTAGGATGGTAATGGGGATTAACATTTAAGTCAGTGCAACATTGGTTTGCATACTTTATGTGTTGACTTGTCTTGACTTTACTCCAGTTGAGTTGAGTTGAGTTAAGTTGGCCTAGCCTAGTCTAACCTGGTTTATCTCTATCTAAGTATTAAATGTGCTTCATTGGTTAGTTGGTTACTTGGTTGGTTGGTTGCTTGATTCGTTTTCTAGTTGTTTTTTGTTTTTTGCTGCTTGACTGTTGATTGCTTATCTTAATATGTCTAAACGCGGCTATAAGTCTTCTGAGCAGTCACAAAACGATCGAACCAACAACTGACTGAACATGCAACAAGAACTAAGACTTAGTTGCAACCAACCAAGTGACAGTTGTGCAGCTGTTTCAGTTTCTATTTATATGGAAGAGTATATAGTAATATCGACAAGTCTTCAATTGGTAACGGCGGCGCTTAAGATTAATTCAAATTGATTTCGACTTGAATACAAGTATATCCAAAAAGCAAGCTGTTAAGTCAAGATGACTTCCTATTTTGTTGACATATTTTCCTTATAATTTTTGGAAGTCTTTCAGTGCAACTAGCATAGTAATTAATTCGCATATGCTATTCATAAGCAATTTGACAAAAGTTGATTGATTTTCGTTAGTTTTCAGAGACACGCGCTGCTGTGCCATGTTGAGTTGTGTAGGAAGAAAGAAGTTAAACAATTTATGACTCGCCTTTTATTCTACAATATTATAAATTAATCTTTTTACAATAAATTAAGTTTTTATTTTTCCTCTTCATAAATCAAAATGCATAATAAATTAAAACAAATATCAAAAGGCAAAAAAAATTGTCTTCTGCCTTTCATTCATTCACTTTACTTCATGAATGCATAAATCATTCAAAACTCAAAGCAACTAATTGGTTTTTTTTTCTCATTTGCTTTTATTATTATTGTTTTATGCATAAATTTTATACTTTAATGAAGTCAGCAGCATTAAATGAGTTGAGCATCGTTTTGAATAGTGAATCCAAATGATCACTTAATCTTTAATTTTATGGAAGGTGATGACATGCACACAGATATATGATACTTCATGTGGTGTGGAAAATAGCCCAACCAACATCTTAGTCAAGGCAATAATTTAATAGTTTTATATACAATAATTTTTATACTTAACACTCAAATATAAAATGCATTTATTTTTTTCTAAATTATCACTTTGTAACTATATGCTTTGCATTACTAATATATGCAAATTTATATACAATTTAATTGTATTAAATTCAGTTAAATAAAATAAATGCTTTTCAAACGTGCTTTGACCTAAAGCCGACATATAAAATCACTCACATCATCTAATTATGCATTTTGTCCATGTGCGATACGCAGGCGTGATTAACAAAGCATTCAAAAGCTCAATGGATAAACAAATGAATATCCAACAAAAACAGCAATTAAATATTTAACAATAAAATCTAAACGTATGGTAAACAGTAGCACAGTTATCTACAAAATTGATTGATTATCATTGTATCTATTAAGTGTCTCATTTATAATTAATTTTTTTTTTTTTGTGTTTTCTAATCTTCACGTAGTTAAAAAAAAAATGAATAAATATATAAATATATAATTTTTATTATATTTATATAAATATGTATTTATGATGACATGTTATATTGTATAATTAATATACAATTTATTGCAATTTATAATTTAATTAATGTAAATTGATGCATCAATCAATTCATTCATATGCATATGTTTTATATGGTTGCGATTTTATAATAAAAGAAGAACATCTAGCAGCAAATGACATATCTGATAATTGAATTCTAAGAGAATTTGTTCATTTATGAAATACAAAACAAATTTTTCTTACTGTAAGTCAATACCCATAATATTTTGACCATGAAAACTATAATCTTGCGTTCTATGTTTTGAAAAATTAAAATAATTTATTAAAATGGGTAACTTCGATAATACAATTCATGTGCCTTTGTATGCATAGATTCAAAGTGGACCTATGCAATGCATTTAAGGCATTATAAATCCAACATATTCCTTTTTAAAGATTTGATTAAGCATCAGCAGTAATCCTCATCATAATTGATAGGATACATTGGGGTTTTTAAAAAAAGTTTATGCTATGCCGTTACTTATTGTTTGTTTACATTTGTGAATACGAATGGACGATTTACACAGTTACACAGTCAATAATCAAAACAAGGCGTTCACGTAACTGTGTATGAAATACATGTTGCTATTTTTTACACGTTTGAGTAAAGGCCCTAATTATTTTTGATGACTATAAACGTTAAGCGAATACCAAGCAATATCTTACTTCTCAATTGTAATCTGCTAATAGAGGCGTATTGAATAGTGCTTAACGGATCGACTTCTATACATATACTCGTATGCCTCGTATAAGATCTATTTAAATAGAAACAATCACTAAATTTGCTAAAAAAAACATAATAACATTGTGGCAAAACGCTAAAAAGCCAACTTAATCGTAAGTCTATAAATTATTATAGTCTAAAAGGTTAGTCAAGAGGGTGATACCGTTAGAGTCTTCTTGCAACGCTGATATTATTTAACAGATTGATAGCTAGCACATTACTATAATTTCCCAGTCTCAAAACTTGGAACAGGCAACGAACAAAAAGGAGGGTATTATCAACACTATTAAGGTATTATCAACATTAGGATGTTGACGTTTCATTAATTAGCCATTGACTTACATAATATAAAGCTCCGACAAGTCTTTGGCGAAACAATAATTAATATCTTTGTAATATTGACCATTGATCAGACAGATTTTATTATTGCTTTGTAAAATTGTATTTTCTATTCAAGGAGAAGTTTGGAATGATAACCGATGAGTTACTAGTGTAACCTAAATTCCTTAGGGGCCATCCAAATATTACGTCACAGCGAGGGATGCCATAACGAGTCATAAGCTTTGTAACGTCACATGTCAAACTCTAAAGTATTAAAATGCCAAACTTTCACTGTAAACGAAAAACCTAAAAATATTAACAACTCTATCTTTAGGCCGTGTGATCCCTAATAGGAACCCTAATAGGCGAAGAGAAATTAAGTTAACACTATATTTATCGGACCCCACAAAGATATATTCAATATTTAAATGTTAAACAACCACATGTCAACGTCAAACTGGAAAGCCGTAGGAAATGATGACTCCGAAGGTACATTCGCTCCTCTGTTAATCTCTGTTATCTTGGGATCTCCGAGCATCATCTTATTTAATGCAAGTTGAGTACGATAGCTTTTGCCCTAGTGTCAAGACATACTTGTTGAAACGATCTTGTGGCATCTGTGGTCTATATTTTCCATCAACACAAGTAATCACAGAAGAAGCAACAAGAAGTATTGCCCAACGCGAAGATTCATCTGTGATAAGGACAGGAGAGGTGCCAAAAACCATGAAATTCGTGTGACGTACTTACTACTGATTTATTGACATTACGATTAAAAGTTGAAACAAGATTTTGGAATAATTTGGTATTCTAATATGCAAATAATATGAAACCGTTGAATTTGTATGAAATTTTTGTTGCCGTAAGTGAATTGTCCAGTTTATGTATTTCATCGTTTTTGATCATAATTCCATGATTTTGTTGGGAATTACAATATTATTATAAAAATCTTACCTTTTTTTTTTGTTAAAATGTTTCTAAATTTATTATCATAATATACTAATTACAATCTTTTCTCTCTTTCTTGTTTTAGGTAAGTTTCTATTTCATTGGATAAACTACTAATTGGTAAGAAATGTATAATTATAATCTTAAAGCGTAAAATTGCAAATCACCCAAGACTACCAATGACAATTAATTATTTACTTAACTCAAAGTTAAAGTTAACTAAATTCTTCTTATTGGCCTTGCTTTGCGTATACCAAAGTTGAAGCGTGATGAGCTTTACAAGTTTAACTTTATCAAAATAAAGTAAAGAGTTCCTTCCGACCGCGTAATACTACACAATGCTGCTAAACTTCAAATGAAATTTAAAACATGCTTTTGTAGTATTTTAGCCTTCTCAACTTAACCATTTATTTCCTTATATCCTGTATTTCTATCATCCTTCTGCTTTTACGTCCTTTTTTTCAACAATCTCATTCTCTCATTGCTCACTTTGCCATGTTTCCTACGATTAGCACGCTGCACTTATTACGAAGATGCGACGCGACTCGACTCGACACGACAAACGCATACTAAGACAAAAGCTGCTTAAAACGTGTCTTATTACCGTTAAGCAAGATGCAACACATATACACAAACGCACACACAAATATCCATTTACCCACGTGCTACTGCTTTTTATGCAACACTTGCATCTTGCAACATCCTTGAGCTGAAACTTAGAAGAAGTTCTTGTTCATTCGGTCGCTTATTCACTTGCAACGCGTACTAAAAGCTTTTCTATATGACATTTTCTCTCAAGTTAAATTAAATTAGAAGCTGTCGCCTTGTCATTGTTTTGAGTGTTAGAAAATGACAACAATAAAATGGCAAATGACTGATGTCGGAAAGAAAATGTGACGCCGACCAATTTATCTACTTAATGGAATTTATTTTGTGGAAAAATATTCACAACAAAGAAGAAGAATGCTTTCGCAATTTAATACAATATTTATTTATTTTCCAAATTCTTCACTTCAATTAATTTTCACCTTGAAATTACTGACGTTAATCGACGAACCTGTCAAAAATGTATGAGTACAGCAAATTCATAATTTTTATTATTTTTATTTCCATCCTTAAAAGAATTTCAAGTTCATTTATACCACCCAAAAGACGCTCTCCGTCAATTCAAAAACTGAGGAAAATCTTTTTTGTTTTTTTTGTTAATAAAGAAAAGAAAAACCAAACAAAAAAAAATTAAAACAAAATATAACAATAATATTTAAACAACGTGTGTACTTCATTTATAAATTTTACCTTGTGCGGCAAACACACACGCTCCTAACCTGTTGCGTTTCCCGCTGTGCTGGTCAAGCGCAACCAGTACTCAGGCGTTGAGTGCAACTGACGTTGCCATCATCATTGTGTGATGTTCGTCATACGGGCGATTTGTTATGAAACTTTGTGTTGAACTCATTTTTTTAATAATTTTTCTCACATACATTTTGTGAAGGCATCATTACTTTGCTTTGATATTTGTAACAGATTAATAAAAAGATATGCTTAGAGGTATTATTACTATAGTCCCTAAGCTTCAGTTGTTTTCTGTTTCCGATTACTGGTAGTGTTTATAGAAATTTATGGCAGGAAACCTTTTGAAGCTTTTGATTTTGATTTGATATACTTTCTATAATAAACTACTCTCTAAATGTTTATATTTCTAAAGAGATTTTCTTCCTTTTCTCAGTAAGAATTGACAAATTTCACTTAATCACTTCATTTGTTAAAATCTATCTTCTATATTTCGTGTGAAAGGTATGTAAACTTCGATAGAACCGTAATTGCTGTGTTATTTTTTGGTTTCTTTCTTTTTTAATTTTCTATAAACAATAATAATTTATTGTATTATGAATGCCTTTTGTTCATTTGCAGAATTGAAGGTCAGGGTTAGTATGGTATTTTGTATATTCTTCTTTCAAAACCTTATAGCATGTCAAGATTTGTACGTGTACTTTGACTTTTAAGTTGTTCCTCATCATTTCATTGAAAAGTATTTTGCTTTTTGTGTATACAATTCCTTTGTCTTGTTCAATTGCAATCGATTATTGATATTAACAGTGATTCCAGATCAACAATTAATTGATTAGTGTCAGTCTTATTGATTTCTTTTGTGTTTATGGAATGCTTAGAATTTCACCTTGAATTTGACATTATACGCTTTTGCTTTGATTTCATATTTGTTTGGTTTGTTATTTTAAACAAATTCATAACAAAAGATTAATTTTATTGCACTTATTAATAATTATTACTAACCTGATTTAGGTGCACTTATACATACATATGTTTATCTTTGATGGTATAGAAATCTGATTAATATAATTTGATTTAATTTGGTTTTAGATTATGAAATAGTACTTCAAAAGTGGCTGCATGATTTAGCACAGAAACTTAATCGAACTTATAGATAAAAATTGCTTCTTTATATAGGGAAATGACTTTCAATTATTGTAAAATATTCACCATATACAATATATTGATCATTTGTTGTAATTAGAAACAGAAATTATATTGAAGTCTGCATTTTATTAATGTTAAATCCTTCGGATGAAAACATATTTATCAAGAATATTATTATTTTGCCAAATAAGAAACAACTGCCAGTTAAAGTAAGTATGTCTAAGTAACAATAGAAAACACCTTTCCAATGTTATTATTGTATATTTCTTTGATTTGTAACTTATTGTATTCATATTATTTATTAAATATCTAATGATGTACATAGTAGATACAAATGTTTTCCTTTAATTCAACTCATTTACAATTCAATTCAGTATACAAAAAAGGAATGTGCCTCACCTATATAAGCACACTATAGAAGTGAAACTGCTGCACAAAATGTTAGAAATCAATTTTTAAAATAATTACTAGAGTTGTGTATAATATTATTCATTTATTTCATTATTGAAGAAGCAATTTTAGTGTTGAAAGCATATTATAATTAATAATTGAAATTATTTTGTCAAATAACATATTGATTTATATGACATATAACAGCAAAGTCTCAGCGACAAGCACAGAAACTAATATGCGATATCGGCGTCGTGTAGGGCACACACAAATGAAAAGCATAATTGAAATCCGCTCAATCCATGAGCACATATGATTGTAGAGAAGAGCGAAAATGCAACTGTTGATGGGTGTGTTGTTGTTGATAAGTTGTGCACAAAACCAAACAACAGCAACGACCCGTGCACTTCCCTTCTCGACAAACGCAAATTGAGATAGAGAGTTCTTTTGTATGTTCACTCGCAACAACAACAATTACGGCACACACGAAGAGAGTGACAGAAAAGCATCTTCGGCTGGTGGTCGGTTATTCGGTCACTTGTTAGTACGCTCTTCATAAAGTAAACACACATCAGTAAAACACTTTTTTTTGGACTTACACCTCGCTAAAGAAGTTTCATTTCAAAAACTCATATTCAGCTGAAATATTTTCCAGAATTGACTGGTTCGTTGGCTCGGAGGTTACTGTGTTAAGTCCTGGGTTCGATTCCCGTTCAAGTCTGGTCCTGCAGTTTTCTAATTCTTCCCCCTATCCCTGTTGACTCTCCCCCAAAACTGAAGGCCTCTGTTGCTATTACTCATATTAAATCTATTTATATATATATATATAATCGTAAGACTTTTCCTGTCTGTGCACGGGCTCACGTCGATCGTGATGCTTCTAAAGACATATTCAAGATTGTAACAGATGGCGATTCATGGATCTATGCATATGAACCGGAAAGTTAACAGCAATCGACTTTATGACAATCCAACGAAAATTGTTCGCGCACGAAGCAATTGGTGGACTGTTTCTTTGGAATAATCGGACACATATTGCCACTAGTAAAACGTAAAACATTCAATTCTGAGTGGCACACGACCATCTGTTTACCTAAAGTTTCTGGTGAAATGAGGAAACCAAAAGGTGGACGTCGGATCATTCTTCATCAGGACAATGTAAGTTCTCACACTTCGGCTCAAACAACCGAGTATTTGAAGGCACAACGCATTGAATTGATGAGTTATCCGGCGTACAGCTCTGAGTTACCTCAATCAAATTAAAAAAGTGCTTCAAAAATTGATTCAAGCATAGGCAAAAGTGTTTTGATTTTCATGGAGAATACTTTGAAAAACAATAAAGTTATTTTTGAATCCAAACAATGCGTACTTACTTCCCATGGCAAAATTAGTGTAGTGCCCTACGTAGGACATCCCATTAAAGCCATGTTGTCGGCTTGTCATTCATAATTTACTGATGGGACGTTCCATTGTCAGACGGCGTAAACTTATTTGCACTCCCAATATGTGAAGAGCATTTATTTTTCAATGAACTCAAATTGTTGTATTTTACATATTTTCATTTTCATTTTGAATTTATTACATATGATGTATTGTCGCTTTACCTTGAATTGTCATGTTCAACATACAAATGTATAGTATAATAACCATATATTATTGTATGTATGTATATGTTTAGTTTTATAACATATGTGAGCATGTCGTATGAGTAACATGCAATCATAATTTAGATGATGTTCATACGCCACATTGCACTTGACTTGTTGTTACACTTTAGTGATACAAATTTTCCTTACATCATCATCATTGTATTTTACCAAATTCTATTCTATTTTTTAGATATGTTGTATATTCAACAATAACACAAACACATTTCGACATGACGACAAATTACAATTGTCTGCCATTTGAGGCATTTACGGACAATCAAAAATTATAATAAAAAATATATATAATTTTTAATCATTTTTTCACAAAAGTAATTTATCAATATATGTATATATAAATATATACAATATAAAAATTTATCTTACTAAATAAATGACCAAAATGAACGGGGCCGACAGACTATCATGAAAATGAAAAATAATTGACGCTCAAAGCGTTTTGACATTTATTTTGAAAAAAAAAAATAAAGAAACCAATACAACACATTTTGTTATGAATATTTTGAAATAGAATAATATAATAAACAAAAATATCAAATAATAACAAAAAATATTTAAAACAAAAGTTGCATTTAGTTATGTTTGTGCTTTATTTTTCCTTTCAACATACTGTATATTGCAACTTTTAGTTTTCGCAGTATTTTAACTGTCAATTTTTCAATGCAAGCATATACATTACAATAATATGGTGTAATAAATCAAAGTTAGTTAACCTTCTACAATATATTGGGGCAGGTAAACTATCGGTGAGGCAGGTTTAATGTGGGAGACAAACTTCATTCAACATTCAAGGCTTCAATGACGTAAACATTTTGATATATATTTTTTGTACTCAAAACATTTTAGGCTCAACGAATATACTATAGTAGTTACTCTATGAAAACTATAGTTCAACATGCAAATCCAAAAAACTTTTACTTTAAATTTTTCCATAGCGTTTTAAGTCGCAACAAAATTTAGCCCAATTTATTCTTTAATCATGTGTACCACCTTCTTTTAACTTTCATTCAGTCAGTTGAGAAAGACGTCATCTATAATTAAGTACTTCAGTATGCAAATACTAAAAATGGCCCAAATTGCTATTAAACTTAATTTAAGCCAATTTATTATGCATCACTAGATGAATGGAATTTGTTAAGGAGGAGCAAAAGCGGAAAGTAGTTAAAATTTCATTACAGTCATTACTATAAAAGGCGATTTTCAAAAGCTTTTGAAAATAAATTAAATGTTACTATTGATAAGAGAGAATAGAAAATTTCAAATGAATAAAGCACATGAAAATTTGAGTTTTTAATTGAAAGAAAAAGACACTAAAAGTTATTTAGCTTTAGCAGAAGGGATGCCTCCCTATATCATTAAGGAAAGAATTTTGTAAAATTCGGTTTGTTTCATAAAATGACTCATGAGCTAAGAACCATTTCTTTATTAGCATATTAGTTCGGAAATACATAATTTCCATTGATAAACAATTATTATACACTCAAAGTACAGTATTCTTTGAATGCCTGCCTTTTGATGGAAGATCTCTTTCATCTATATCTCCTTTATTGAATTCATAATACAAAGCCTTTGGACATAAGTAAGTACATTGATTTTTCATACACACTCAAAGGCTTTGCTTTATTTAAACATCTTTATTATCATTATACTGTATACTACACTGAGTGAATGCCTTTATTGTGTGTGTTTCTTTTTTTTTTTTTTTTTTTTTTTTGTCATTTCTTTGTCACATTTTCGTCACATGTCTATTCGTAGCATATTCCAAATGTACATATGCAACATTTCCAATCATTAATCAAATCTTGCATGCTGCTCCCCCCCACAGCCACTTCATCCAACCAACCATCACCCCATACATCTTTTATTATATGCCAGTGTGAAGTTGCTTTCATCAATTTCAATGCAAATGACAACTAAATAGACACTAATGGCGGCAACGCTGCGATTGGCAGCGATGATGACGCCAACTAAGTTGTCGTCGGTATGCCTCAAAGCATTTTTAATGTTTAAATGCTACCAAAGCAGATACTTTGCCATAATTCAAGCCAAGCCAATCCAATCCATGCGATTCCACGCTATGCCACGCAATGTGACGCTAAGTCAAGACAGCCCCACATGACAAATTGTCAGTTGCAATTAGAATTTGCATTGCTGTCGACGTCTTCCCAGCTGCTGTTGCAGTTGCGTTCATTGCACTCGCAATGTGCGCATCACTTGCAACAATTTTCTGCTTTGCATGCTAATTGCCTTGAAGCTAAACACAATTACAATAACAATGATGTTGCATGCAACATTTGCCTTGCCTTGCCTTGCCTAAGAATGCTTTCTAATGCCCGACACGTCATCCTGAGACTACCTTATGTTGTTCGCTTGCTTATTTGCTTGCTTGCTTGCTTATCTGCCTGTTTGCAAATGTGGCATGCCACACTCTAAAAGTTTTCGTTAACTATTACAATATAATATTACCGCCTGCAGTTGTCTTTAGTCATAAGATGATGTTAGGAGCATGATAATTGGTTGCACCGCATATTCTACACTAATTGGTTTGCATATTTTTTGTATAATTCATAAAATAAAAAATATTACTCATGTGATTTTGTATCATATACTTAATAAGTTTTAATAAACTTTTAATAAGGTTACAGAAATCCTTAAAATGAAATAAGTATTTTGTATGTATGTATGTCTTTTATCCTTAACAATTCCATACTACAATAGTATTTTTATCGTTAGTGTTATGTTGACCCTGATATCTTTTATTTCATAAGTCTTGACGGGACCATTATGTCTTATCTATTAATAAAGTAATTAACTGAAAAAATCAATTGTTATTAATTAGAATGCAAAAAAATACTCTTTCTGCTTTTGTATTGCAGTTAAAATTTTAAATTAATTTAGCTTCTATAAGCGGATATATGAGAATTGTGCAAATAACAGGTAAAAGAAAATACTAAGATTATGCAAATAACAAGTGTTTAAAACACAGAAAAATGCTATAGGGCATATGGAGATGATCAGAGTCTGTTTGCCCATCCGTCCATAAAACTATAAAACGGATCTGAAAGACTAGGCAAATGTGGAGTAGACAAAGTATGTTAATATACATATGTTTGACGAAAGAAAAATGGTTACCTTATTAATTTCAAGCATTACTACTTGGGTGAGATCGCTGGTACAACACTTGAAATATTCGTGCAACTGACATAGCTACAATAGTTGCAGTCTGGCAAGGCTGTCACATAGGAAATGAATATGAAACAGTGAGGAGAAGCTTGCGTTTGTGAGATTTATCAAAGAAAAGTTATGAAGAGAATTTAGAGAGCAGCGAGATCATCGCGTTAATGAGGCAACTCCCACCACTGTGAAGTCCAAGCTCGTTAAGGAATACAGGTCGACGATAAGCGAGCTCAGTCGTCAAGCTGATATCACTCTCTTATGGGTTCCCAGCCATAGGAACATTGAGGGAAAAGAGAAGGCTGACGAACTGGCTCGTTTTGGTGCTTCCCTTGATATATCGTTAGCGGAACAGATCCCAATTCCCCTGGCGGTCATCAAGAGGAGCAACTTCGTGTATTTCCGTCAGCTGGCAAATAGGCGGTGGAAAAATCTTGAATCTTGCAGAATGGCAGGTGCTACCTGGCCTAGTTACAACGAAAATAGGTCACTTAGACTCATCAACAGAAGATGCTCGGATACCGCAAGGATAACAGCGGTTTTACTGGTCACTGGTGTGTAGGGACTCACGCGAAGAGACTGGGTATTCCGTTCAGAAGCCATTGCAGAAGCTGCGAAAACGAAGAGGAAGAGGAGTCATTTACTCACTTTCTATGTCAATGCCCAGCCCTGGCAAAACTAGAAAT
The DNA here is from genome assembly GCA_037043315.1 of Amiota communis. Taxonomy (NCBI): domain Eukaryota; kingdom Metazoa; phylum Arthropoda; class Insecta; order Diptera; family Drosophilidae; genus Amiota; species Amiota communis. The sequence continues at coordinate 700,676 of JBAMAV010001157.1, read as the reverse complement.
AATTTTCTGGGCAAATACATCAAATACATCGAACTGTTCAGTCACATGTCCAGGTGATTTATTAAAATACCTAAATTCGACAAGTTGGATTTAGTGATACTGATTGCGTTCGGCGAGGAAGTTGTTTTAAAACGGCACTCTATTGCTAATTGTGGCTCGTAGTGGACTATAAGGCTCAGCCATGGAAACCATCCAACCATGAGGCACCTAACTCATCTCCGGAATGTATATTGTAGTTGGACAGTCTTTTTTCTTTAATACAAGACAAAAAAAAAAAATAATAAAAATTTATAACAGAATACAATATAGTCTGAAGAGTATTCCTGTGAAGTTTGGTGCGGAAATATATTGAAATTGTTTTGTTTCACTCAAATTCAAGGGAATATTCTGCTCTTTTTGGTAGAGGAGTTGGGTATTTTGGCAAAATTTCCTTTGGGGAACTTGGCTCTGTTCGTGGACTCCTCAGGTTGGTTTTAGAGAAAGAGCCAACCTTGGGACCAACCTTGGACAGTAGTTCCACATTTCACATTTTATCAGGCATCACAATGGGCCTTAAGGCTGCTAACGACTGCTGACCATAACCTAACCTAACCTTCTGTTGGCCGTGTGACGCCGCGCCAGGTGTACTACCCAATTTCTCAACAATAACGGGTCGGATTTGCAACAAATTTCACAGGATTATTATGCTTGAGTTTCACTGAAAGTTTTGGAATGCATAAGGTGCAGCATAGATGTAAGTCACAGCAATAGTTAACCCAAAAAAACCAATGGGCCTTAGAATAATGGTTACCCTGAATATTTCCATATATTTACGAGTTCATCGATGCGCGGTCTTCATTCAGTTTAAGACCATTAAAATAGAGTTTTGCATGGAATTCGATGAATAAACGTTCTACTATTTATTATGTTATAAGTTTATTTGTCCCACTTCATTAAACATTGAAAAGAGTTACGAAAATAGGCACGCCTCATCAAAGTACTATTTTTTGTTTTATTTCATTGAATTAAAATTTTCCTTTTTTTATCTTTTTAATTTTTTAACATGAAGTTTCAATTTCATTCATTCATCGTATAAAGACATGAACATGAAAATGCGCTTAATTTTATGCCAATTGTATTTCATTTGTTGTACAACAAAACTGTGACTGCTACTTGGTTTTCACTGCTGCTGCTGGTGACAGTTTTGCTTTTGAAATTGAGTGCAAATTACTTTTGAGTTTTTGCTTTTTTTTATCGTCAAATTAAAGTTTTGATTTGTTTGAACAACTAAAAGTCAGTCAGTCGTTGCCACTTGCCACTTCTGTTGACATTGACAATTAAAGTGACACGTTTAACTCGTTTCTTTCTTTACCCGTTCGTCCGTCCATCCATATATCCATCTATCCGTCTGTCTCCTCTGTCTTTGTGTCTACTTGTCTTGGCTGTTGACATTTTGATAAGATAATTCGCAATTAAATTAAACATTTTACACAATATTTTAAAGCGTAATTTACATTTCATGTTGTGATTTTTCTGTGTTTTTCTTTTAATTTTTTTTTTGTATGTATTTCATTTAACGAACGCCATTAAGTAATAACACATAAATTTTTGTTTGGCGCCGGCGCCATTTTAAGCCATTTTAGTCAATTTTACCATTAAAATTCCATGCAATGCATTGAACTAAACTGATTTAAAGTGTTTTTTATAAATAGCATAATGGATTGATTGATTTATGTACAGAGATATTCTTCAAAACGCCATGATCCTTCATGGGGAAAAAAGAATGACGTTGAACTTGATATACCAACACAAAAACGACTCGAACCGTACTGCTAGTTGTTTTATAGATGGGTTTATTTCAAATAAATCAATCACCCGATCTCAATCGCGTAAGAAGAGATCAAATTCCAAGGGTGCAGGATATAATTGGAGAATTAGAGGAATCAGAACAGAAGGACAGAGATCTCATACAAAAACAAAAAGGGCCAGGAAAGCGAAAGAGATTGACATAGACGGGGACAAGGTTCTTTTAAAAAATGTGGCATTTCCACATAAACTGACGCCAACATTTAACACTACCGTATATGTGGTAACAAAGCGAGAGGGTAATGTAGTGCAAGTGTCTGGAGGGGGAAGGTGAACATGAGCCATCTGAGAAAAGTTGTGGATGCTGGGAATTCGTTGCCCAGTTTAAAGTCTTCGAATAACGAAGCAGTGCTTCCAGCGACTTCTTCCCAAGTACGTCCGACAGTCCCAGAAGACCCGGCCCTGGAAGAGTTGGGTGGCAGCCCAAGAGAAGGTGTGAATAACATGTTATAAACTGTAGATTTATATACAGGATCTTGAAATTTACATGGTTACATGGTGAATATGGAATGCATACTTATAGTGTCCAAATTTCAGTTCGATACGACAAAAAAAGTTTTTCTAATAAGAACATTGATTTCAATTTGGGTTTGTATGGGAAGTACTCTTTCTAGGAATCCTAGGATCTTAAAATTTACATGGTTAGTGAATACAATAATATTGTTCTATTATGACACCTTAAAAATATTCACCAAAAAATCTCCATTGGATCAACTACGACGCATAACTGGTGCATCATGGTATGTTAGATACACCATACTACGCCGTGACCTTAAGATGCCTACGGTGATTGAGGAAATACATTTTTTCAGCAGCCGACATGCAACACAATCCGCATCTCCTTAGTAGGAAATCTTAATAATAATTAATGTCATGTTTATCTAAGCTCACATAAATGTCCTAAATATGAAGAAACAAATGTATAAAAAGCCATCCGGTTGTTTGACATTAAATTAGATAATATAACAAAATAAAAAACGCTTAATATCTTAAAAGTGTCAGCTATCTCAAGTAACTTCACTTTACGGTCTCCCAAAACTATTTTGTGAACTCTTTTTATGTTGTCCGGAACAGTTGCTGATTTTGGCTGAACAGAAGTTTAGAAACATCGGCGCTCATCTGACCATGTAAAAACACACTAAACTAACGTTCGACGAGTTACTTCTATAAAGTAAAGTCTTCATAAAACTCGTCATTCCATTCCATTGCTTTGCTTCACTGAAAGTTGTCAATATCCAGAAATCACATGAGTTTGACAACATTGTTGGCAAATATGTGTCAGACTGGAGACTTATTAAATCAAGTGATATGTGCATATTTATGTCGACTACTAAACAAAAAAACCCAAGACCAATTCGATCTTAACTATGTTCTACAATTTAAAACCATTTTTATACCTTTTTTAAATGCCAAATCTTTTTTAATAAATAAAAAATATATTTTCCTGATACTTGCAATAACTGACTATGATGCAAAGAAATACTCAAAATATCTGGATAAAACATACAATACATTTCAAACTCTTTTACAAAAAAAATGTTTATTGTTTATCGATTAATTAAAAAGTAAATATTTCTTACTTGGATTTCTAGAAAAAAAATCTTTCATAAATACATCGTAAACTACAATATAATAAAAGATGTTCACAATGATAATGATGATTTATTGTAAAGGTATAACAACAACAACAAGAATCACCAATAACAAATAACAATAAAAACAAAATTTGTAATGAAAAATTGCTGATAGACACGTTTATTTACTTGTGTCTATTTTATTTATTGTGTGTATTTCGTTTTGTAAACGTTTTCTAATACAATAAATCAAGGCTAATTTACTTTTGTTCACTTCAAGCCTCAATTGTAATCTTCCCAAAAAATTATTAGTATCTATTTTCTGTTCTTCTCACAAACATTTAAGCACGTAGCATGAAATTGACCCAAAAAATTTGCTATTAAATTGTAGCAACTTTAAATCAAACCAAATAAATTTGAGAATATGGCGGCATATGATTTATAAGCCCCCAGATTGATGTAAAATTCTAACTGTGTGTGATGTGAGATATTGATGGCACTTCAAAAAAATAATAAAAATAAAACTGAATAACTTTTACAAAGGCAAAAAGGCAAGCAAAAGTTGGCGGATAGATGAATGAAACTACTTATAACATGCGGCGTATACGCAATTGGGGAAAACACAGGTAAATAGGAAGAATATGGGTGCGTCGTTTATTGTGTGTGTGTGTGTGTGTATGTGTGTTTGTGTATTTTTTCAATAAATTTTATTTCGTAAATCGTAAATCAAATAAACAAAAATCTAAAGCCACATCAAAGCGGCAAAAGATTTCTTACTTAACAGCAAGAACAACAACAAGACTAACAACATCAACAACAACAACTAAGTACACAAACACATACGTATACTTACGATACTTTCATGACTTTTCTTTTGTGTATATTGGCAGCCATATAAAAAACCATAAATCAGTCGAAAAATCGAAATAACTTTTCTTCCCATCATGTTGGTTGGTTGGTGTTGGTGGCCCATCATTGCAATAGGTGGTTGGAGTGTTGTGAGGGAGCAACAAAGTGATACATCATCATTAGTGATGTCCTAGAGGTGGTGATGGTGAATGGGTGTTGAGAAATGAGAAAATGAGGAAGTGAGGTGCAGGTAGAAATGAACTCCATAGCCATGCTTAAGCTTTGATGATGATGTTATTAACAAAAATGCTGTTGAAAAATGTCGAAGAGAATCAGGGTAAGTAGAATGAGTAAAAAACATAATAATAAAGAAGATGATATAAGAATGGGAACAACTACAAACAATACAGTGTCACACAACAGAAGTGAGCATTGTATCTTACAATGAATTTGAATTGTTACTGCAACTATAGTATATTGTATAGAGCTTAAGTGAGTGGAGCAAGTGTGAGCGCCTTTAAGTATGCTACATACAGGAAAAAATACTTTGGGTTTGTCTGTTGTCTGTCGCACTTTGTCAGTTTGTTTGCACTAGCAAAGCATTGAAGAAAATGTAGCACACATGCATCACACCACAGTCACAGTGACACACTGATACACATGATGATAAATCGCACAAAAAACTCCTCTTACCAAAGCAAACTCAGTTTGTATTCTCTCCTCTTTCATTTGGATTTAATATTGCACTATAAACTCATACAAACTCTTCTGGCTTCCGTTTGATCTGGATTTTGGCTTTACTTGACTTGAGTTAAAGCTTGCAATACGCTCAAGTCATCAATCAATTGCGCGGAAAATGTCAACCAACGCCATATAGTAGAAAACTAACGCGCTCTCCTTCAGTTCATGATATCCTCATGCTGCACCGCAGTCGAAAGACATTGGAAGGAATGTGAATGTGTAAGTGTTAAAAATGAATGTAAAAAAAAAAACACAAAAAATGCCAATGTTGTAATGTGTGACTAAATAAAGCGCAATGGGAAATGTGTTGTATGTCATTTTCTGACTTCACCCTACTTCAACACTTGATATCCTTGTCGCATCAAACCATCGACGAAACGAAATTTACAAGTGAAGATTACATTAAATAAGCATGTGAGTCGATGACAACGACAACAAGAACTTCAAGTCAAGTCGTCGTTGAGTTACACAAATCGAATGACTTTGTGTGTGGATTCAAAAGAGAAATAAAGGAGTAACAGAGTAAAAGAGTATATGTGTGTGGTGGGGTTGCATTACAATTGCACAGACATGTGTAAACCAAAGAGAAATGTGAAGGAAGAAAATGAAGCAGAAGAAGTAAACATCGCGTAGTTCATGTGGCAAATTGCAAGGATTTAAGTTGTTTGTCGTACTGTGAAATGAACGAAAAATAACAAAAATAATAATAAAAATAATGAGAAAATAAGAAAAAAATAGAAAGAATTTTTTGCTTTGCTTTCCTTGGTTTATAAAAATTGGAACTGAAAAGAAATTTTTCCCTTTTACAAACAGCTTTTTGCTATAATGAGGGATTTATTTTTGTGCAAACATTGGCGGAACCTTAAACCTTCATTATGCTTTTGGATAGAATTGACTCATCAATTGGTAGCTACTGTATGATCCTGATAAAAGCACCAAAAAGAATCTCAATATTTTAGTATAGAAAAAGAAGCCATTGATTTGATTCTTGGTTTCATATTTACATATGTACATCTGCTACTTACATAATTGAAGCTCAATGTAATAATAATAATATAAATATATTTAGTGTGCGCACAATATTCTTTACATACTATGTTATACTCGTAGTATAAATTTAGATCTTTTGATTAATTGATGCTGCCAAAAACACGCATACGCATATCATATACTCACATGCTATTTTCATACTTCTTCATATGTGCTATTATACAATACCATAGAATAATGTAATCACATTTTGTTTTAGTTGTTCTAGCTCTTTGTCAATATTTCATGCTACATTTTCAGGGTCAAGTCTCAAAAAATGCTTAAGCGCCGGATCTTAAACTGAGAAATTGAAGTTCGTCTTTCTTAAGTAAACAATATTTTTGTTTTTTTGCATGTCGAATGATTGACAGATTCTGACAGTGCGACAGACAGGCGACACCCCGACAGCAGCAGCAGCAGCAGCTAGTATAGTTTCAATTTCATGTAGAATTTATTTCAAGGTTGTTGCTGCTGTTATTTCTATGCTATTGCTACGTATATTATTAGCCACAATAACAACAACTCACTCACTCACTCACTCACTCACTCACTGTAGTACTTGTGGCAACACCAAAATAATATTTATTTATTTATTTTTATTTTATTTTGTTTGTTCAAAAACGAATTGCATTTTTGCATGCTCAACAAAGAACCTTCAAAAAATATCGTATTCACCAATGAATGAATAAAAAAAGGAAATTATTTAAAATAATGACATAATCAACATATTAGAAATAATGATAATTTATCATTTGTTAGAGCAGCGTTGACAGGTCCGATTAATGTTGCTGATCTTTCGCTTAATCGCTGATAGAGAAAACAGTAGACGAATTAAAATAAAAATAATAAACAAATTTGTACACAAATATTTATAGAAATATAGCTCATACAATCATATGGTATGTGTAGAGATAAATTAACATCAAAGAGAGCAATCGAAACAAAATTAAATTATGTCATAAAATGAAATGAAATTAAGTTAAATCAGGATAAGCACAACAAGACATAGATACTCTTAAATACCCCTTAAAGAAGTTGATAGAATCTTTTACTTAAAATATTTATAACTTTAAATATTTATGCGTTTCATTTTCAGTATCTGATCTCTGATTGCTCATAAAAATATGTAGGAACATAATTAAATAGATTAATCTGTATTGTTTCTCTAAAAGATTTCTTTTATTGTATTATCTATATCACCTTTTTGTTTATGCTTGCCACCTTAAACCGAAGACCTTATTTTCTTGCTGTTGTTAAATACTTGCGGCCCAAATCACGTCATCGTCCAATGTAACACAGGGACACTCCTGATCTATATGCCCATGTTAAATTGAGATGTTCCAGTAGTCAAAATGACCAAATTATTAATATTTTTATGCATTATCTTAAAATCTAAGAAGGGATGGCTTTCGCAAATGACCAAATGTCAGAGTTGTTTTGGCGAATTTTAAGCGGTTTGTTTGACTGCTTAAGAAACACTGTTGCCAACTTTTTGCGCATTGTTACCAACATTTTGGCAATTCTCTATTGTCTTTAGTCGTGTTTCATTGTAGTTTTTGCTGTTTTTTAAGCAAAACCGCACTGTAAACGGTTTCTGTAAAAAACTGCTTTTTTGCTCAGTGTAAACACGGGATAATACATACATACATACATACTTAACAAGATGTCAAAGCAATGTGTACTTGTAATAATATTACATTCTTAAAGACTGTCCATCTCAGTACTAACTAACCTACGGACCGAAATTTTCTTAAATAATAACCCAATTACATTACTATATAACCCATCAAAAACAGATATTGACAGAATTATACAATACTTAGAAGAACCCAATCTCTATCACCTTATCGAAACACAAACAAAATACTAATCAGTAATCCAAAAACATAAACTCAATGTATGGTTTTTAGACGCTAAAACTGCATATCTATGCAAATTAGTTTTACATTTGTACATTATAATATGCTTTTTTAGCTCTAACTAGATTAAATTCCTTGCCCAAAAGCATTTGTAGCCAATGCTTTTTTCCTTAAGCTAAGTTTTTATTTATAACTATCACCTTGCAGCATGGCTAGTATCAGAACGCATATACCGAGTACTCCAAACCTTCGCTAACAAATGTTTACGGATTATATGCAGTATTTTCTGGCCCAGAACGGTCTCAAATGAACAACGGAGCGGAAATGGAGTTGGATAGGCCACACTTTACGTAGAGAAGATGACAACATAGCAAAGATGGCCTTCCAATGGAATCCGCAGGGCAACCGAAGAAGAGGTCGTCCTCGTGAAACATTGATACGCACCGTCCACAATGAGAGCAGGGCCATAGCTACTTGGAATGAGCTAAGATACTTAGCAACTGATAGAAACCGTTGGAGAGCTTTTGTTTCCGCCCTATGCTCCGATTAGGAGCGATATTATGTTTTCGTACATTATATCAAGGAATTAATTACTTATCTGTTTTTCCTCCACGAAATGTATATTTAGAAAGACAAAATACCTATCCAATCAATTGAGTTCGTAATGAACTGTCGAAAACGCCATGTCACCCAGTCATCTGCTTCATTAAAACAGCTTTGGTCTATACCAATAAGAAAAAAAACTAGAGAAATTACAAGGCAAAAACATCAAACTACTTTAAATCATAATTGTAAATATCATATAGTAAACTCTTTCATAATGTTTTGCATTTATTTAACTTTATTGAATTCAAAAGCTTTTTTGGCACATTTCATAAGGGTTGAAAATCTCGAACCAGTTTTTAATTAAGTTAATCAAGTGTTTTGCATGAATTCAACCATTCAGAAATACAATATTTGTGTTGTCGATATAACAAAACCATGGAATTCAAACAGAATTGATGCAAAACTTTTCATTAAGATCATTATGTAATTAATCTATAATCACTCAAGCATACACACATATTCGCGTATATTCTTGTATTATGGCTGATATCCTTTTCATTTATTGTTGTTGTTTCATACTGTTATGTTACCCCTTCAATATTGTGTAACCTAAACTAGATTTCGATTTTTGCTGTCTTTTGTATTGTATTTTCCACCAACATCCGGTCATTTGGTCATTACAACAATTATATTGCATAACCGGCATCATCATCACAGAGAATGAAAGAAGAAAAGGGAAAGTATTTCTATTTGTATCTATCTCTTTTACTCTTTCTTTGCCCCCCCACATTTACACAACTAAAACACTCTGCTAATGTAACTTCCGTTTTTTGATTTTCTCTTTTCCTACTATTATTCAAAAATGTGTAGAGAATCGCGGAAAATGCCAACCAAACACCAATGGTAATGGTAACATAAAGTAAAATAAATGCCATTGCCAATGCCACAGCCACACCCATTCGGAAAATACTCCCACATTTCAATGTTTTTATAGGCTCAGTGACAACGTCCTATTATATGGTCAAATGTCAAATGTTTGTCGTTGGCTATACTATTGCACATTGATCATGATGATGATGATGATGATGATGTGCATTTTTATGGTTTTTTGCTGTTGCTGTTAGCTTCATAGTCAGTTGCACAGACTTCCTAGCAACAAATACCAAGCAACCATTTCTCTTCTCCTTCCTTCCTTCTTTTCTATCTCTTCTATCAACTTCCTTTCTTTTCATTTCTTCTTTGCCCACTCTCAAATTTAGTTGCAACATGTTTTGACTTTGTCAGCAAACGTTTGGCGGCTTTGTAATACTCGTAGTCGCAATTAAAGTCATTGCTCCTGCTCCTGCTGATGTTGATGTTGATACTGGTGCCGCTGCCATTTGGATGCAATTTGTGATTGTTGTTGCAGTTGTGTGTTGGTTGTGTTCCATTACAGTTAGTTGAAATGTCCATTACAATGTTGTCAATGCATTGACATTTTTCGATTTAAATTTTGATGTCTTTTCAAATGCAGCAGCAACAGCAACAACAACAACAACAATTTATGAAGCATAGACAATTTTGCTTGCGGCGTTTTTTATTATGAGCCTTGCTTCTATCAGTTGAGTGTTATTGATTGTATCTGATGTGATGTTACAACAATAACAACAAAAATTTCTTGATATCCACAAGTCAAAATCATCATATTTATTTGTATAAAATTTAATTATTAATGCATAAATCATTTCCCCACTTTCTAATATTTAACATTTATTTTCTTAATAATGAAAAATACAATAGTTTAAACTAACAACAGTAACAGTTTATTAAAATAAAATTAATAAACATTAAAAATAAATAATTACTATTTAACTATGTTGTGGTATTTATTTATTTATCTGTTGCTTTTTTTTATTATTAATTTCATTATTTACTTTAATGCATTTTTTATAAAATTCATTTCTCTATTAATTTAATTATCATTTTGTTGATTGAAATTTAATTCATCAGTGAAATTATATTTTATTACGAAGAGTTTATCATACTAAAAAAAAGTAAGATTATGTACATACAGTTCATTGTTTATTTCCTTTATTTATATTGGAAAATTAATTTGATGACAAAATAATGAAGCCATAAGCTCAAAGTTATCAATGCCCAGTTCAATGAACTTTTTAATACAATATATGTAAATAGAAAATAAATATATTTTTAATGAATATTTTATATGATGTTGGGCACTTAAAAGTCTTTTCGATTAATTCATAAATTTTCCCAAAATTTATTTTAAAAAAATTTGAAATTTCGGACAATTTTACTTGATGTTACATTAATTTTCTTAACGACACATACTCAAATTCTTATTGAACTCCCCTCATAGTTCAACACACTTCAATTTGGTCAGTTTTTCATTTAAAGTAGTTAATAGGTAGGTTAAGAAGAAATGTAAATTTAGATACATACATAAATAAGTAAATTTTTTTGATTTAACAACTGTATCATTCAACGTCTTAAGTAGGTCTTAGTAAGAGTCTCTTACTAAGAGATGATGCGGCCTTATACAATACTCGCAGTCACATCATCTTAAATAACTTACTTGACAAACGGCACATGCAGTGTACAGTAAAATTTCTATCAGGGGACATCTCCCCCTGGCGACATCTTTTGTGGTCGGATAAATTTTTCAGTTCCAAGTTACAATATGTTTTTAGAACAAAATACAGCCCGTAAACTGCACATCTTCTGTAGCTAGGCAATTTCATTGGCTCCCATTATTTCGAGATTTATTACTACAGTTTATCATATTCAACCTGACAACAAATAGTGCCCAACCCTAACAACAATAGATATTCTCGCGTCTGAATATGTCACAAACACACAATTTGAAAAATTGTTTTTTTCTTTTGAACATACCTTGATGATACAATAGTTTATTCCATTTTCGTCCCGAGAATTGACTCAAAGCAACTCTTTTATTAAGCAATGTTAAAACACCGAGCACAGAACACATGTACCGCTTACAGAAATCAAATTGACAGTCAAAGTTTACTAAGTATGTCAAAGAATAGTTGTAGACAAACGTACTTTGACAAAATTTCGTGTTACAACACTGCCAAATCGCAAAAGCCCAACCCTGCTCAGGCCAAAACCTTCCATATACACATATATACAATATTTTGCCTTATGGTCCAGGGTTCTCATGAACCCCTTTAGATAAATTTCTAAACCATTTGTCATTGAATTTTTAATTTTGATTTATTTTGCTTTTCAGTTTTAATATTTTTCAAAAACTTAGTCACAAAATTATTATAAGTCAAAATCACACACAAAATTTATTCAGCTTTGGAAATTCTAACAGTAAAAATGTTTGAATTTCTCGATGATGTTCATTTAGATCCATTACCAGAAAATCAATACTTTTATTCGAGCATAGTTACGGTGAAACTATCACTACGCTCACTGTTTTTGCAACTAGCGGACTATGATCGACACGACATTAAAGTGCTGATAAAATTAAATCAAATTCGTTGTAAGGAGTTTCAACAAACACTTTCCAAGTTGCAAAAACAACACAAAATTTTGGAACAAAAATTAAAAGAAAATAAATCAATTTTTAGTTTAATTGATGCCACAATCAACAGCAAGAACGAATCAGAACCATTATCAACATTTGTAGTTGATCAAAAAGATATGGGATATTGCAAGCTGACGGGAAATAAATTTACTGAATTTTTGAATGAAGAAGTAATAACAGAATGTACCTTGGAAGAGGCCCTTAATATATGGCACTCTCGTTTAATTGCTGGCAAAATGGATCAACTAAAAGTAGAAGCAGACATAATTCAAATTAAAGGATATATAAGACATGTCAAGCTGAATGTATATTCAATGATTAGAATGTTATTCTATTTATTCTGAACTTTATATTTTACAATAACTAATGCTACTTAAGAGTATCATTATCATCATCATCATCAAAATCGTTGGTATATAAAATTGTTTAAAGTTAAATTAAATTTATGTTACAAAAATTCTAAGTATTTATTTATTAATCTAAGTCAAAATACAAAATGGCGAAAGGAAGATCTTCTTGACTTGACTGAAGAGTTAGAGAGATACAATTTGTTTTAAAGATTCCTCCTTCTTCTTCTTTTAATCAAAATGACTAGAAAAATTTTGGAATTGATATGTCCAGTTGTTTATATCTGACCATTATTCCATAAGTAGATGTTGCTACCCAAATTCTCCATTTAAACGCATCATTTGAATAAGCATAACTTTGTTATCATTGTAGACATACAATAAAAGAAAAATTAATTTTTGTTTTATTAACAAGACTCTCTATATTGTCCAGTTTGGTATTGTCTTTTATATTATATATTTCTTTTGGGGCAACTAATCAGTGTAATTCCCGCTTTTTTCTATTTGTTGTTTACATTAATTTTGGTTTTTTAAATTTAAAAGAAAACAAAAAAACAGAATAAATAAATAAACCAAAAATAAAAAATAAAAATAATATAAAGGATACCCAAAAATTTACACAAACTAATTAAAAGTTGGGTTTGCTAGTCCGTTCAGTCTGCACTGTACTGTACTGTACTGTCCTGTCCTGTCTTGGCCTACCCTAACCTTGGTTTCATGCAACAATTTCAGCTTTGTCAATTGAAATTGTCGGAAACCCCAAAAGAAAAAATTGACTTCATTAGTTCATTTTATGTTTTGTAGATGCCGGTGAGGAACGGTAGGGATGGATGGTGATGTGGTCCACCCACAAAAGCTACACGAGCGTAAGTTGTCAATTTCTTAAATTCGAAAATTACTTTCCTTTTGAAGACAAACATCATCAGCATCAGCATCAGCATTCTAGCAGATACTTATTAGCTTAACACCCTTAAGCAGACGTTTCCTTTTGAATTATTTTTTATTCAGTTGGTTTTTATTTTTGTATATTCTTTTTCTTTTCCTTTTTTTTTTTTGTTTTATTTAATAAATGAACGATGACAGGAGAACAACACCAAGAAAAAAAAATTTCAAGCATGCGACAACAGTATAACAAGGACGACACAGGAGGTTGACAATGACAACAAGGCTCTTGATGTCATTAGCTGAATGTAATATGTATTTGTGTTTTTCCCCCTTCATGTTTTTAAAATATCTCTTATTTTTATCCCTCTACTATATATCTTTAACCACATTTCCTCATACACTCTTCTGATGGTTTTTTCCTTTTTTAGATTTTTCTTACATTAATTTCTTTTATTTTATTTATTTATTATTATTTCTTTCTTTTTTGTCTCTGTTCAAATGTCATCACTTAAGTAATTTTTTCAAGCCACCAAAATTTTTAACTTGCCAAATATGTGGGCTTTTCCCTTACCATTTAAGCAATATTTGTTGCTTTTTGTTCATTCATTCATTGTCATTTGTTGATGCTTAGCTGTCAAGCCAATTCCTCCATTTTTCTTTACATTGTTTTCCTTTGATGAACTCCACCCCCGGAACGCTTTATCAAAGCTAATGAAGGCATGTTACCGCCTACTCTGCCATCATTACTTGATGCCCTTTCCTCCTTGAAACAAGAAAAAAAAAACCGCTATTTTTTCTATCTAACATTTCCCTGATGTCTCATCAGCATCGTTTCAACTTTACCACTTTTTTTCTTGCTTTTACTGTGCCTCCCCTTTCGCTATGCCTCCTTATTAAGTGTATTTGTCATTTTGAGGAGCTTTTTCATCGCTTGTTTATTCTTACTTTCTTTCTTTCTGTGTTTCCTTCATTGCCACTCGAGCGTATTAAAATATTGTGGTTTTGCCTTCTTCAAGCTTAATTAAAGTTGTGTAGACGCAAATGTCAGACTAAATCGTTGCTTAAACCATTCTCCCACTCGTCGTGGTATTTGTTTGTTACACTCCTTGCTTGAACAGATACTTTATTGTGTCATTTTTATTCTTTATACTTATTTTTTTGTTGCTGTCAGTTTTTTCTTCTTTTATTTGTAATTAATTGTGTAAAATGGTTAACACGTCGCACAATTTATGTTAATTTTATTGTTACATATTTTTGTTGGTATTTTGTTTGAATTTATTTTTTTCTTTCTTTTGTTTATTCTCTTTTTTGTTCTCTTGTTTATGCCTGACCAATTTGTTGCGTTTGAGTCGCCCTTGTAAGTGATGCGCATTAATAAAGTTGTCGGCGTATTTTTCCCCATTTTGTTGTTATGATGAATTTTTGAAGCTTTTTTCGGTGTCTTTAGATCTTTAGCTTTTTTGTAGGCTGCTGTTAGCAAACCATTAACGATAAAATCTTCTTTCATTCATTTGTCAGCTGTCGCTTAGTGAAGCGACGATCTTCAATTATTGCCTTCTTTTACTGGTTTTGTTTTTCCCATGAACCAATAAAATTCTATTAAATTAAACATTACAAGATTCTCACAAAAAGCTTTGTTTTACAAGGTAATCTTTCTTCCGTTGCTCATTTGTTCAATTCTTAATTTAATTATTACTTAATCCCTTTCTTTATATTTAGTGAACCTTTTGAATCTAGGTAGATCAATATACAAGCGTGTTCCATTAAATAAGAAAAAGCAAAGTGAAAATAAACAAAGGTTAAAAGAAGCCTGTGATTAGGCAAATACTTAGCATGATAAAAACTACTAGAGATTGGACCCCCAACGCTGAAAATCGCATTGGACACATGAAAACCTCGTAAGGAAGGTGTATCCGTAACGCCAAGCAATGTTCCTTTATGACATCTGCACATATAAATTACGAGTTGGATTTGCCGATTGCCACATAAAAAATATGAAAGTGCTTGATAAAAGTCGCATTTCGCATTCTTAGTCAAAAGGCCAAGTAGACACACTTTACTTAAGTGTACTCATCTTAAGCTAAGGCTTGAATTTGTAAAAAAGTTAATTACGGTGAAGATCCCGGTACCAATTTTGTAGACGAACGAAAGAAAAACTGTCTTAATTAACGCTTTGAGGGATACGCCAAGGCACATGTCGGTTTATGTTGACAGCCAGGCCGCTAACAAAGCTCTGTCGGCCCACAGCTTCAAGAGCCAAATCATACGAAGTACGGCCCTTAATCAAGCTCGGGTATTGGGCTGGTGGACGAGTGTGCTAGGAAAGTCTCGGCACTGCCTGTGTCTCAATCAGTTTCCGATATACAGGATATTCGGTCTGTGCTCTCGCTAGGACTCTGGCCTTGCTATCAACCAAAGAGAACCTCCGAGCTCCTACACTTCAACAAGAAAAGGACTCGGACGTTGATGGGAGCTATGACGGGGCACTGCACCATCGGGCTGATATCCCACATGATGCAGGTTCCACATCATGACTTCTGTAGTAGATGTGAAGATGATTAGGAACCGCAGAGCATCCAACACCTCCTCTATGATTGCCCTGCTCTTCTTAGTAGAAGAACCCGGTTTCTCGAGAATCCGTTCTCCGTTTGGCAAAATGAGGGACCTTGCTTTATTCGAGGACTCCTCAGGTTGGTTTTAGAGAAAGAGGATCATTTCTGGGACCAACCAAGGCAAGGAGAAACTGTTTTTTTGTCCATTTTTAAACGAAACCAGTATTGAGAGAAAATCTCCAGACGTCCACGTAACAATTATGATTATTACAGGTCGGTCATTTCATTGCATTGTTCAAAATAAGGTCAACTAAAAATATTGCTCAAGGAGGAGTTTATGAACCACACAAGTTTATAACCTATCGAATGGCATTACACCCTATTCTGTTATAGACTTCCTACAACTCTACAATATACCAGCTACCATCTCTATTATCGTATCTTTTACCCCATTCCATACTTTATTAGCATACTCTGATTATTTTATTTTTTTTTTTTTTCATTAAAAACTTAATCAACATATTTCATTTGTTTCATCACTTTGGTTATTCATTTCTACAGTATTTATTTACTTATCAAAGTCAAAATAATAAATATTTTATTATAGCTTGCATCTCTTCATTTATTATAACAAATTATTTATAAACAAACCAGAAACAATTGAAGAATCACTATTTAGTAAATGAGAAGATAAAAAACAGGTCTTAAAAATAACATAAAATAAAATTATTCTATAATACAATACAATGAATCATTAAGAAATGATTCATAGTGAATTTTTCATAATTCTTTCATTCGCTTGCATATAAAAGTGCGAAACAAAAGCATAAAATTTCTTGCAGCTTGTTTCAATTATAAAATCCAATAACATTAAATGTCAATAAATTATTTATGGCCAAAAAAGATGATGCCACATAACTGGTGCAGTTGCATGCAACATACAATGTACAAAAGAAGCCTGGGGGTCAAAATATTTTTACTGCTTTGATGAGGATTATGTCTCAGAGAACAAGAGAGATAAAAAACATAATGAAGAAACATACATAAATGCCACACAAACATTTTACAAAGTGATGACGATGCAGAATGCAATAAAGTGCGATAAAATACAATAAAAAGCAATAAATCGCACAAAACAAAATGAACATAAAAAAAACAGCAAAGAAAATTAAGATATCGATTTGAGCAATCTTTAAGGCAAAACCCAAGCTTCAACTTCAATAAAGTCGGTTTTAATCTAGTGGCTACTTAATTATCAAAACGAAAAAAAAAAATGAAATTACAAAAAGAAGCTGGAAATTTATAAACTTCATTCATTGGTTCGTTTGTGTTCATTTATTGGTTCGCTCCTTGGTTCGTTCATTAACTTGGCCAACTTTCGCCTCTTTTACTTGCTTTCGCTTGGTCAGTCATTACGCCTTTTGTTGATTGCAATATTTCGGTTGCTTGAATGCTACCACTGCTGCCGCCTGCCTGGCGTAATTACCACATATTTCTTTTCTTATTTTTTTATATTTTATTTTATTGGTAGCTATTTTTCTTTCAGTCGTTTATAATTTTTTTTTTTTTTTTACGAGTATATGCTAGTATTTCTTCTTCGTTTACTCAATAATATAAAATTTATTTCTCTGCATTGTGTAATCATCGAAATGATTGAGAATTGAAGTATAAAAGGAATGTTGAACACTTGAAATAATACGAGTATAGACATAAAATACATAAATTCAAACTATTGATCGTATGATATATGAATTGTAATCAAGTATCACACATTTCTTGAGATTAAATAATCACTCACTGATAGAAAAATATGTGTTGTATTGCATGAAAGATTGGAAGCTACTATATCGAAAGACAATTATCACTAAGCAATCATATTTACAATTGTATTTCTATTTGATTTCCGTTACATGTTTATTAAACTCCATAAAGCAATAAAGCAAGTGGAATAGATCCACACCAAAATACTTATCCACACCAAAATACTTAAACTCACGTGTGGAAGTTTTTGTTTTGGAAGTAACCTTTGTACTTGATGTACTGAAATAATCATATGTGAGACAGCGTTTAAAAACTCTCAGTCATTTTCATTTCTTTTGCTACTGCTTCGAATGCGACTGTTGAAACTGGCGACTGCTGTGACATAGTTCTTTAGCAACGCAGTGTGTTTAGGTTTGATATTTTACGTCGACTGCGACCGTTGAGAAATTGATGACTGCCGCTGTGCTATGCAGTTCACAGGTTTGATTAATTTTGAGACTTGAACGGGAATCGAACCCGTGACTCTAAGATGTCAGCTCAGTCAACACACACAGAATCTTTATTTCAATCATATGGTTCAATTCGTTCAATAGAAGATTCACCATTTTTATTGGCAGAACCCCCAAAATTCTGTTGTTGGACTAGTCTAAGTCCATTTTATTGAAAGCAAAAACATTGAACACCATTATCTTTTATCAGAAGAGCAATTGGTTTCACATATGAATGATAACATTAAAATCCTAAGTGGCTATGGAAACTTAATCACATCAAAATAAATGGAAATATTATTTCTTTTATTAATGGAAATCTGTAGACATACTCGAGCTTCTCTTATTATGGAAACCATGTAAATGAGACAATCCTCCATGACATGGCTTTATTAAATGACAAAGTTGTTAAAAAAAGAACTGCCATGTGATTTCTTTTTTCATATTTTTCTTTCACACAATGGTCCTGGGCAATGCCCAGGTTTTAAAGGTCACACACCCACATAAGAAAAAACCATTCAATCAATCACAAAATTCTACTGAATCATGCCAACCAAAGTCATTCACTTGTGCAATTCCCTTTCATTTCATACTACAGTACTATGCTATGGTATGTGTGTGTTTTTATTTGCTTGTGCTATAAAATCGAATCATAACAAATGCCGCTCGTTGTCACACGCTAACAAGTCATTTAAACAACAATTGGTAAGTAGGTGCCAATGAAGATGGCGGATGTTCAAATGATTATCCATTATCTTTTCAAAAGTGACTCAATGCACTGAAATAATTATTGTCAGGCGCCGCGTCGCCACTGCCGTCAGTTTAATATTTAAATTGTTTTTAATTTGTTGTTGGTCTTTGTTATTAGAAGAAATCATTATAAATGCTTGTACATGATGTGTTAACAATGATGATGATGTTGATGATGATGATGGCCATGGTGATAATACTAATAATGATAATAATGATGATGTGCCAAGTGGTAACCATTAGACATGCCGCATTACCAACTAATTAGCCAGCAAAGATAACTAAACAGCAGCAAATAGCAGCAACTTCAACAGCGTCAACAATTAAAAGCAAATCAAATTAACATTTAAGCGCGGCTGTTGCAAACTAATTTGTAGTTTTATCCATCATCACTTGCTCATTAGTGTTCCCACCAGTATTGCCAACCGATAAACACTTCAAATAAAAATTTGTCCTTAGCACATTCAGTAGAGAATAAATGTAGATTTTCATCAATTCCAACCATTTAAATTGTTTTCTTAAGCTTTTATTATGTAACTAAAATTAAGTAAATTATATATTTCAGCATTGTAAGTACTTGTGACTCAACACTCTGTGACAAAGTATATTTATAAAAAAAAAACAAAAAATGTTGTCTCTAAACCCTAAAACCCCATTGTATATTCTAACTTACAAAACCCTCTAGGATACCTTGAAATAAAATTGTTTTTCTTATGTTTTCATGTCGATTCTTTTAATTTTTCGAATAATCAAATATCAATAATAAATACAAATTTGGTTTAATCATTCAGAAAATGTCTTAACTTTGAAACCATAAGCTTTTCTTATTGTCATAATTTTAAATTTTTCCACTTGTTCTTAATTATTTTCTTTCAAACAATCAAGAGTATCAAGTACGGCAATTATACTTTGAATATATGGTTCATCGGAATTTTTACCTTCCTTATCACAAACTTTGCGAATCTGTTCAATTTCCTTGGCGAAAAAATCACGTTCGATCTCTGCCTTATCCAGTCGCATTTTAACTTCTGAAAGCTCTAATTCCAATGCAATTATATCTTCCATGGTTATGTCACGTAATGCCATTTTGCCAAGTGTTTGTGCTTTACAGTTGCAAATGTTCTTTTAAATAAATATAATGAGAATCTTAATTATTTACATACCACTAAAATCGCAGGATATTTTTTTTTTTTTTTTAATTTTGAGTTTCTCTTTTGAATTTTACAATCGACTGATTTTATTTTGTTTAAAATCAAATAAAGTCAATATTTTTTAAAGGCTTACTTAAATCTGAAAATTTTAAAATTTACTATTTGAAATTCGGATAGGATTTGATGGGATTCCAAAAGTACAAGCGTCGAGAAACTGTGGAAGACCAAAAACAAATTAGATGGTGGACGCTAACTTGAGGAACTCCATTACAAACGGAAACACTCAGCAGCTACTCGCACAAACGGAGTTAAAAGAATTGATATGGGCATATTTAAATAACTTTGTTGGGGTTACGCACATACCTTCTTTAAATCTATGATGTCTAGAAAATTGAAGTTTAATTAATGCTTTTATATCGAAAACTCTACAGCCTCCTTTTCATTTGGCGAGTTGGTGAGCTACAAGCCAGCGAATTGGCTAATTGTAAGCGAACTCGCCCAGTGTAATCATGTTAACTAATTGCGAGTGAAGGAACCAAGAAAATTTAACAGCTGTCCAACTTTACTACTTAGATACTCGCTGCCTGTTAGGCATTTCAAAATGAATGACTATTGACGAAGTTGTGAGTTCTTCAGTTGTTGACTTGACTACTGAGCAAGTACACACCGATTCGCCCGTTTGTAAATTCGTAAATTTTCAGCCTGCAAACTAACCAAATATAAATGAGCCTTAAGAGGGCCTTGCTTGTTACTCCTTCTATTGCTATAGGCATTATATATTAGTACCGTGACCATACGTCCCGTTTTAAATGGTACCATCCCGCCGATAACTATCGTTCATTTCCATTTTGGTTGCACTTTAATAAATATAGGTAGCCCTATTATGGACCAGCTGAATTAGGAGAGAAGTAGAAGAAAGAATAACAAAGGAGAATGAATGACTTTAAGCAAAGAAAAAGAATACCAGGACTTAAAAATTTAACTGGACTAATGAAAAACCTCCACATTGGATTTTTGGACTGGAATGAAGAAAAAGCAACCACATTGGAATCGGGCTGCAAAAAGTTTTTATCTTTATGTTTGTGGTACGTTATAGTTTTTAATTGTTACGTAGAGTAATTGTTTTTGTTTTGCGTTGCCTGTTGCTGCTGGATCACCGCGTCGAATTTCAAGTCGCCGTTGGATCACCACGTCGATCTGCAGAAGATGGTCCACCCGCAGATTACGAATGCATTATTGGAAATATGTCCTATTTTGAGTAAAACAAATGGTCACACTTACAGTCTTCTCTATGAAACCTTATTATAACATTTTGTTACTCCAATTCTTCAAACTCATATACTATTTCAATTCTTCAACAATTGTTGTAGAATAAAAATCTCTGATTCATGAAACTATTTCACTAGAAATCCAAGTCATCAAGTCAAACAATGTTAAATTAACATTAAGATAAAAATTCAAACCGAAACATCTTCAGAAAGCATGACTGGTCTTTTATTTTATTATTCTGTGATTTTTTTGGCGCCACAAATATGATTTTTGTTGTTGATGTTATTGATTTGTTGTACTCTTGTGTATAATAAAATTTACATAAATTTTTTCTAAGAAACTTTTTTTAATGAGGTTAAAGTACATTCAAGTGTTAATTAACCAATTTGACAAGAGCTCAACCACAAATAAGCAAATATTTGTTGAGTGTGGGCAAAACAGGAGAGATAGTTAACGTAATATATAATACCGGATGTTTAACAGACATAAGCATAAATCTATCTGTGGCTTGTTACTACATACTTACTACTCTTGTCATCACATTTATCAAACGTTGTTTTAACCATAAACAAATAATCAATAAACTGGTTTAATGGTAATTTTTATTTAAATTTATTTTTTTATTATATATTTCCTATAAAAGAAACTAAAGTAATCTTTATTCTTTTCTCTTACAGGTAAGATGCGATATCTTAATTTCTTTATACTAAATTTTTGTGGTAAGTTCCTTTCAACATAACAAAACATGTTTGTCTTATCGTTCTATTCTATGTATATACTTTTTACTTTTGTGTGTCATTCTTTGTGCCAACGATGGCCCACTTTGTTGCTATTGTACGAGTATTATGGCAATTTCATGTTGAATGAACGAAAAAAAAAATGAAATACTTCTAGTACCATAGTCAAGTTTGCTTCAATAGTTTCATAAGAAAAAGTACCTTTTGGTTGTTTGGTCCACAGTAAAACAACAAAATGAACACCTTAAAAGAAGTTCCGCCGACACCAGTCAACAGCAGTAGCAACAACAACAATGTATGTACGTATCTTGCATACACATTCAGACATACTTAGACACATAGCTAGATACATGCTCATACAATGGTATGCTATTAACAATGCACAATAATGTTGTTCAACAGTAGCGCTTAAGTGGCTGACACAACACAACAACTCAAGAAAAACACCAACAAACTTCAGACGACAACGACAGCAACAAAAATTTTGAAAGCAACGCATAAGAGTTCAAGTGGGCAACACTTGAAGCCATTTTTCCTATTTCACCATTTTCTTCATTGCCTGCTGCTTTAGTAGGAAGTTTCTTGCTTTGCTTTGCTTTGCTTTGCTCTCCCCTGTTTCATTCCTTCGTCTCTGTTGATCTACCCAACAAGGAATCAAGTAGAAGCCAACAGCGAAGGCAATAGCAACGCGTCATTTACGCGAAAGTCAAATGTTCGTAGTCACCATCGTCATCATCATAATGATGATCATCATTGTTGGCAAATGTTTTGTTGTTAATGCTTATGTGGCGTCGGCGTTAATGTTGGGTGCTGCTGATGTTGCCACCATTTGACATGTTGTTGGTGTTGTTAGTGCCATACACGCCCAAGCCAAGTGAGTCCCAGTCAAAGGCACATTGCGGCAAGCCAAGTGACTCCAAGTGATTGACTTGAAGTGCATTTGAAAACGATAATGATCAACACTTTTTCCTAAAAAGTTTGTTGCTTGTTGTTTATTTATTTATTTGTTTACTCGTTTGCTCATTGAAATTTGCTTTTGCTTACAATTCTTCATTGCAATTGCTGCATTTTACTATTTTTCGCTCCTTTCATTTGCAGACAACAATCAACAAAACAATCTTTTCCTATTGAAATTTCTTTGTTATTCAAATTGTAGTTTTTTTAAATAAATTTTTAATGTAGTTGCCACATTATTCAATATTCATTACAATTTGACTATATAATTTTAGTTAAAAGAAAAAAAAAACAATCAAAATAAACAAATTAATTGTAATAATAAATGATAGTGTCATCCTTTAAATATTACCCAATTTGGCAAAGATAAAACTAACTCTACTGTTCATTTATTAGCATAATTATAATAAAAAAAAACGTATTCATTGTCTACTCTCAGTTACTGGTTACAACATAATTTCATGTTAGAGTTGCCAAGTCTCTTTCTCACTCTCTCCTAGTATAACAATAAAAATTCAATAATTGCGCCATTGTGGACTTACAACCGCAAATGTGGTTGGAAAATGAATTGAAAAATAATTGAAGCGACATATTCAACTTTATATGGTTTTTTTTTTTTATTTTTATATATTTTTGCTAAGGCCTGATGGTGCATGGCAACTTTATTGCCAACATTTAGAGTTAACAATGTTTGTGGTTTATCATTTGAATGAAATAAATACATTTTTTAAAAGATCAAATTAAGTGGTATATTATTATAACAGAAGGAAAAAAAAAAACAATTAAATGAGCTCATTTTATGGTTAAAGTAACCAATTTTTTATATTGTTTTAATTTAAGGACTTGCAATAAGTATTGTTCAATTTATTTAACTCAGCATAATTTTATGAATTAATTTAAATTTTGTTAAATATTTTAACAAACTCAGACTCAAATCTTATGGCTAATGAAATCGACAAGTCTATTAAAAGAACAGAAAATGTTTATTTAGTATTTACCAGTTTCCCTGGTTTTCGATTGTGTAGTACATTCTGCAATAAAGCATTACCAATTATATTGTTAAGTATGTTCACAGAATGTTTATTAATTTCCATGATTTGCATATGCATGAATAAGAATACTACCATACCCGGTGTGCTTTGCTACGCTCCCGACTTGATGTTAGTGCCTGATGCTGTTCTCTTTTTAAATGTAGTATACTGTGCAGCAATTGTAATACTTTGGAAAAATAAGACGATCCATTAACCAGAGTTCTGACTGCTACACCAAGTCCTCATTTTGGCCATCATCCCTGTTGCTGTTGTCATCAGAACACAGAGTTAAGCTTGTGTTCTCCAGAACCCAACTTTTTCCTGTGGAAAGGCTAATAATTGCAAATAATTTTCAACATATTTGTTAGTTCGTTACAGTAAAGATGCAATACATGTGGTTTTATATAATTTTCGTTTTTGAATATTCATTTTAAATTTGATTTTTTTAATTGAGAATATCAACCCTGATTTAATTAATCATGTAGTATTTATAGAATAGGAAAATCTCTTTTATAACACTGTTATGCACAATCTGTCAAACTATTTCATCACTTCATATTCATCATCATAAGAAATTGTGATTTCTCTCTCTCTGAAAGAAAAATAAAATTTTGTGAATTTAAACAAAAGTGAAGGGAAAAATGGCTACATCTTCAAATTTCGATTCTGATAAGATATGTTGTCCTCATCATCCATCTGCCATATTGGTAGAAGATTATCACGCTGGCGACATGATTTGCCCTGAGTGCGGCCTGGTGGTTGGCGATCGTGTCATTGACGTTAGCTCTGAATGGCGTACATTCAGCAAATCTGATTCGAATGGAGTCGATCCCGATCGTTGTGGTGGTCCCGAAAATCCACTATTGAGCGGTAGCAATCTATCGACTATCATTGGAGCTGGCACTGGGCCAGCATCATTCGATGAATTTGGTGTCCCAAAATATGCAAATCTCCCAACAATAAGCAACTCGGATCGTATTCTTATCACGTCTTTCAAAGAGATTAGTCTAATGGCAAATCGTATCAATCTGCCCCAAACAATTATAGACCGTGCCAATTGTCTGTTCAAGCAGCTGCAGGATAACAAATATTTGACGGGACGCTCGAACGACGCCAAGGCATCTGCTTGCCTTTACATTGCTTGCCGTCAAGAAGGAGTGCCGCGCACATTTAAAGAAATATGCGCAGTAAGTAAGATCAGTAAGAAGGAAATTGGTCGTTGCTTTAAACTGATTTTGAAAGCGCTTGAGACCAATGTTGGTCTAATAACACCAACCGATTTCATGGCTCGATTCTGCGCTAACTTGAATTTGCCAAAAACTATTCAATGTGCAGCCTCTCACATTGCCAAACAGGCAGTGGATATGGATATTGCTTCTGGCCGTGCCCCCACAACAAAAGCTGCAGCTGCTATCTATATGGCTTCGCAAGCTTCAAACGAAAAGCGTTCCCTAAAAGAAATTGGCGAAATTGCTGGTGTTGCAGAATTAACCATACGTCAGTTGTACAAAGAGCTCTTGCCACATGCTCAAAAGCTATTCCCCGAAAATTTCGTATTCACCACACCAATTGAATCACTTCCCACAATGTAAAGGAATAAATGGAAATCCTAAGCGGTAATGGAGTTATAAATAATATAAATTAATTAAACAATTTAAACATAGTCTTTTTTTTCGTAAAACAATTTAAATTATGTAATTTTGGAATAGAAAATGTGATTTTGGGAAACCTGATCTGAAAAAAAAACGCTTTTGTTAAGAGGGCAATAATAGTATTGTACAGTTATAATTCTGTAACTCTTTTACAAAATCAGCAATTTCAGTAATCCCCCACTGTACAAGACTATTATTGCCCCCTTAACAGAAGCGTTAAGTGTTTTTTTTTAATTCCTCTTATCATACATTAGGATCAATGCAATCAATATTCATTGCCTCTAAATTGACATTGAATTTTGGACAAATATCTGTAAGATAAAAGTTCTTCCTGCACATGCAGCCTTTTTTATGAAAATGAAAAATGAAATATATGTATGTGTAGAGAGGACTCTAATGCCCATGACTATCATGAAAGCACGCTTGAACACCTTTTAACCACAATAAATGGGGGTAACATCTGTTCCATTTTACACAAGTCTAGTCACATCTCATCATCATCAGCAGAACTTATTTCCCCACCTAATGGCTTTTACTACTTATAATATTGCAATCATGATGCCATTAGAAATGTGTCACATTTCTAAAACAAATTTCACATTTTCATGTCATAATACTTACTATATACCATATTAGCAGCAATTAGAAAAAATAAAAAAAATTACACGAATTAGCAATACAAGTGTCCGGTGCTTTGCTAATAATTCATTAAACCAATTTTCAATGAGAATTAATTTCCTCATAGCAAATTTAATTAATCTTTCACCAATGAATGCAGTGCACTGATGCCAAATTCAGATAATTCTGATTTCTTTCAATGGATTTACATTGTGTAAAATTCAGTGAGAGTGAGTCTGTGAGTGAAATCCATGCCATTCAATCCAAACCAATTCAATCCAATATTGACTGGATGACTGACGTATATTAATATACGCTAATGCCGTGCTCAGCAGCGTCAATTTTTCAATTTTAATTTTAATTTTCGAATTCATAACGAAAGTAATTTGATGTAAAAAATTATCATTATTTTCATTTTTTCATTTTTTGATGAGATTTTCAATTAATTTTCGCATACAAAATAATGAAAATGAAAAAACCATATTTGTGTGCATAACAAATTGAAATGCATTTTCCTCAGTTACTATATATTTACTACTAGATATGTGTGTATGTTTGTTTGTGTAATTTTCCTATTAGTTTTTTTTTTTTCTTAATTTTTTTTTTTATATTTTTCCAATTTACGCTGAACTTGTTTACGCCGAGGCGAACACTCTCAATTAAATTGTTTAAACATTTAACGCCGCTAAGTCTCCGCCTGCACATAACCAATCATTATAGTACTACTTGCTATGAATTAGAGGGGAAATTGCTGGAGATACGGGGAGTAATGGCACTTGTATTTGGCTTGCAATTGATCTGCATCCCCTTTGTCTTCATGTTAACGTTATCTCATTTGCTCATGTCATCTGAGTCGTTGTTGTCGTCGTTGTCTTTGTTGTTGTTATTGATAATTATTAAGAGGGTTGGACGGATGGACTTGGACCTCTCCAGTTTTGTGTAACTGTAATTCATAGACTTGGCGACGCAAAAAAAAACTACATTTTGTCGGCACCTTTTAATCATTTGAAAAATGCTAACAAATTAAATGCATTTTGAATTTTGCTATTGTATGTTTATTTATTTAGAAACTTGCATAGTACAATACAACAAAATGTTATTACGAACATCAATCGAGCATTCAGTCAGTCAGTTAGTCAGTCTGTCAGTCATTGAGTCATTGAGTCAAACCGTGAGATAAGCATTTCCCGCTTATTAAGTATTTTAATGGATTTTACTGATTTTTTGCATTGATTATTGAGTGTGCGAAACGCACAAAATACAAGAGACTAAAACTGATCTAATAGATGACTGGATGGGCTAAAGCAGGCAGATACCATAGACAAACAGATAGATGAATGTATTTTGATTTTACCGTCTGTCAGACACTCACTCACAAACTGAATCGGTCGGTCAGTGTAGTTAGTAGTACACTTTATGCAAATTCAGTTTCAAACCGGCAATGATTGTTGACGTGTAATCAGTGAAGCCACCCAACGTCATAGCAACCGCCCAGATACACTCGTATTTACCATACAACGACTATCTGAGTATCTACAACATGCAGCTGTTTTTGCCAATGTGCTTCGCACTATAATTTACACGTGGGGCCAATGACCGCAACTGATTTGCATATTGCAACGAATGCAACAGCAACAGCAACAACAATAACGACAATGATGACGATGACTACCGCATCGTATCGCATCGCATAGCATTGAATTGCATTTGTTGTACGCTTGCAACCATTGAGAGTAACTACAAATGGTTGAAGTACTTCATAGTAGATACATAGCATACATGACAAACCTTGTCTTTTTAAGGACTTTTTTAGACATACTACATCCATCAACCATTATTACAAGCTAATCATGTTTGCATTTAGTTTGCCTTTTTTATTTATGTGCAACGCACAGATGGATGTTTGTATCCATCAACTGAAAGTAGGTACTACTATCGAGTGCAACAAACTGCAGGTGTAAATATGTAAATATTTTGACATAGAATGTTGACAGATTGGAGTGTTTTTTATCTTGTTCAAATGATATTGAAATCTATTTATTTATTAAAATTCAAATGAAATAAATAAAGATTCTTTTTATAATAATAAATATGTAAATTTTTCTGGAAAATATCAGCCAAAAATAAAGCCCATAGGCATTCCATTGACATACAGTATATTGAGGTATTTATATATATATGTAAAAAAGGGTAAAATAAATTTTCTTTAAAACTAACGTCATATATAAATCAAAAATGAAGTCCATAGGCAATCCATTGACCTACAGTATATTGAGACATTTGTGAGAAGGAACGAATTCAGTGAAAGTTGTAATAATAAATATTAAAAGAGGGTAAAATCGTATTGGCTCCCATTAGATGCCAATGCTGTTTAAAACAATCGATCTAGGAACTATCAGGCATGTGATAGAAATCATTTTCGTACGAAATAGGAAGCGAAAACCATTTACCTTGTGATGAAATTCTGTTTTTACGATTTCAACACGAAATGAAACATTTCAGTAAGCGATTTCAGGCCAAACAGTGAGTGAGCAAAATGTGTACGGACAAATTGAATGCGAAATGTAAGCTTTTCAGGTTAAATTCGATTAATGAAATTAAATAACATTAATTATGTGATATTTTAGGGGAAAACAAAAGAATTCAGTTTCATGGAGCAGAACACCGACCTGGCAGGAAATTTTAAAAAGGGGAAACCCCTTATTTATTTATTTTTATTTATGTTGTTAATCATCGACGTTAACAACACATCGTTTTCCTTACACAATTAAAATTATGAATTGATCGTTTTACTTTTGACTATTCATGTTTGTGCCAAGAACCTCAGCGCTGTAGCTAGTTGCAGTGCTAGTGGTTTACATGAATGGCTTAATTTCTTGCAGAACATTTCGAAATGCTTTCTTATTCAATCGATAATAAGCAACAAACCTGTAAGCAGTGCACCAGTATAAGTTTATTCTTACACCAGCGGCATTGATTGTATTGTAATGATCTCTAAGTCTGTGCCGTTTCATATGTTCAGATTTTCTTGTTAACTTGTTGTTGCTTATTTTTGTAATTTTTCACAATTTTGTACAAATTTGTGAAGCTTCAATTAGAGATGAGCTAAACAGCGACACAATGATTCTAAGCTGTGATTGAGTCACAGTCGTTTGAAGGGAGAGACACAGTTTACTTGATTGATTGTGACTCACTTTGATTCAGTTGCTCCCTAATCACAGTTTAAACAAAGTATACTGTGCCTCTCCCTTCAAATGAATGTGACTCAATCACAGTTTAGAATCACTGTGATTTCGAAATCACTTTTTAGCTCATCTCTAGTTTCAATTTCACTCGTTTCACTAAATCAGCTGTTTCGAATTTCGTTTTCGTTTCGAAATCGTACGATTTCCTATATAAGTATAAGATTTGAGAGTAAAGATTAAAGAATTGGACTTTGCAGCTTGTTGAAGGAGTTGCTATACAGAGAGAACACCATTAAAGACATTTCTTTTTATGATTAGGTCTTAAAATAAGTACAAGTTACCATTAAATACAACAGAATATCAATCATTTTCATCATTTTGTTTGAATAACATAAAATAAAAGTAATTAGCTAATTTCTCTATAAACTGACTAAATAATGTCAATAAACTTTTTCTTAAAACTATTAAAGAAATGTCCACGATAAAGTTTATTTCTATTGCCTAAGATACTATACAATATTATATCAAACTTTTTCCACTCAATTTAATTTTGTATTTTCCTTATTAATTTAATTAAATTCCGATTAAATCTTAATACATTCATAAATAATGATATTAATAGACTTCAAATTGTGGTTTGATTTGAAATGAAATGAAATGAAATCTTAAAATAAATACAAATAGGAAAGATGATAAAATCGTTATTAATGTAACCGTAATCAAAACAAACTAATCAAAAATGTATCTAACAATCACAATTGTCTATATACTTTCCCATTATGAGACAATTATACGAATGAGAATTTAAAATAAAACCCACAATACCCAATCATAAGAATAACAATAGCAAGACAACAAATACAGCAAAATATAGCAAAAAGGCCAACAAATCTATGTATATATAATGTCATAATAAACGCACATAAACGACCGATTTTACTGCCAATAACTGTAAAATTATATTGTATTAGACTTGGATTGCTTAAGTTGACTCGGTTGGCTGGCTGCCTGGCGGCAATATTCATTTGTGTTCACTTGGCTTGACTTGGCTCTGACAGGCTTACAGAGTTCAATTCGTTTTCTGTTATAACAAAATATTTCTAATGTTAACTAAAACACGTAATGCCCGTTAAATTTTACACCAAATAATTACAAAAAAAAAAAAAAAATAGAAATACTACAGCAACAAAATGCTGGATATAGTGCCAACAAAAGCAAAGTGTAAACTTGCTTCTTATGCTTTAGGCGGCTTCAATTGTAGGCTTCAACAAACCATAAACATAAAGTTGACTATATAACCCTACAACAGTGAGAATCAAGTCTTTTTTCCATTGTAAGTCAAGTCTTTTTGCCATAATATTGTTTATTTGTAGCAAGTTTTTATTACTTAATTAACAAAATGTCATTCATTGATCATTCATATTCCATTCATTCAATTCCATTCCATTCATTGTCGACAAATCGCATTTTAATTGAATAAGATTTTCTTTTGAAATGTGTTGCCATAAAATGCTGCTGATGTTTTTAACCATAAAAAGTTAAACAAGCCAAATTAATGAAGTAGTAAGCCATAAGCTATAGTAGTATTAAGTTAATACTTACTTTGTCTTCTTTAAAATATCCGATTAGATGAACATTCGTCACGCACCATAATGCCAAGTGACAAGTGTGCGAAGGCAACAAGACAAGCAAACTCAATCTCAATTTAGTACTATTATGGCATAATTATAGACCAAGTAAGCTTTCGAACAACCTCTCCCGCTTCACCGACCCACCGCCCCATCGACCATCAGATTAAAGATGAAAATGAAAATGAAAACAGAAATTGCAATAAATGGCAAAACTGTCACTTTCAACGCGCACAACTGTCAACTTGAGCAATTACGTAATAGGCAATCATTGTTTGCTTTGTTGTGTTGCTGCTGCTACTTGTATGTATAAGAAAGACAAAATTGGAATAAAAAAACAAGCGCACACAAAGATTATACCAAGTAGAAGTATATACCTACTATTGTACATATAAATGAGTATTGCATACATGATTGTGAACAGTACAAAAACAAAGCAAAAAATTGTATTGTATGGTACATGATTCAAGACATACTATAAATGAATGAATGAACGCAAGAAATGGTAGACTGAGTGAGTGACTGAGTTGAACGATTGAATAAATAAATAATAAATCAGCAAAAGGAGCGAATGCGCTTATTTCAGCACAAGTGAACGCAAGAAAAAAAAAAAAAGACAGAATCATTTCTCTCCCTTCATTCATTTGTTGTGCTGCTCATCTATACATCCTCCGATGGATGGTTCGTTCATGGTGCACTAGGTCAGCAAAACACGGTCGCATTGATGGAGCGCAGGAGCCGCAGAAATTGAAGAATTACAAATAAGAAAAATAAAACAATCTTAAAAATCAACAATCAAACAAGCAACCAGACTACTCTCAACGACCGACGAGGACGTTGACGTAAAACAAAGAGACGCGCAAGTGTCATTTTTTTTTTTATACATATATTTTTTTTGTAAAATGTTTCAACATCCTTGCATCATTAGTGAACATTATTTATTAAGATACACGATAGTACTTTTATTTGTCATCAGTTCAGAATAACTAGTACAAATAGTATTAGTTTTTTTCGAGTGAGTGGGTCAAAAATGCCTTGAACTCTAAGAAATATCCCCCCTATAGGATAAGTATCCACCCTGGAACTGCCTTCGTATTACTTCAAGGTGGTGTCCTCTTCTATATTCCTATTTCGACTGTATTACATACGTCCAGGTTCCGCTTCTTCCATCTTAGTATCCATTCAATTTAATTAGTTACTTGTGCCCAGTTGTCACCAGCATCTTGTCTATATATGCTGAGTTCCTAGCGCCTCACGCTCGTGTTGCCATCTATCAAATTTAAAGAAAGTGTGATTTGTATCGTCTACTTTTGCGTCCCAATAAATGCAATTTGCATTTGCTGTGTTAAGATAATTGCAATCCAAAACATTTGGACATAAGTTGAGCATACTTTCAACTACTGTATCTACCACTTGTGAGTATACAATCTAAGAGTACCAAGCAAAACGAGACAAGAACTTCGTGCAATATTCGTTGATTGCTTTCATCTCATCTCTACATATAATAAAATCGTATACTGAAAATGTTTGTGCACGCATCACGTAAAAGCCAGCCATTGAATTCAAAATGAAATTACTGAAAAATAACAAGCTTTATTATGAGTAACATAAAGCGTTTATTTCATCAAAATCGATCCACAGAATCAAAAGATATTAATGAAGGACAACTTCTGCCCAAGTCAATAAGTTTATAATATATAATAATATTAATATCAGTACTTTTAACTGATGTTAGCACATGCGTAGCTTTGCAATGCGTTCAACTGTCTATATTTCTTATTTCTTAAAGTTATCATAAATTGAAATGCTTGATACAAACATACTTACTGAGTATAAGTTACATACTTCATTTCTTATGTTTTTCAGCTTGTACTTTAGTGTTGTTGTCTGTCGTTGAGTGTGCGTGTGTGTGTGTGTGTGTGTGTGGATTCATGAAATGCGTAAAACCCAACAACAGAAGAAAATTAAATTGCAAGCAAAGTATCATTGTTGAGCATCATATCTCATTCCGCTGATCAATCAGTTATTACTTGATGCGCTAGTTTCTTCATTTCGGTTTTTCGTTTTTTTTTTGTTCATTCAATCTGATCTACTGATGACGACGATATAATTTTACCGCAGACCACCGACTGCCGAAGACCAAGAAACGCAATGCGGTTGTTATTGCAAAAAAAAATACAAAACATATTTCTTATGTTCGCTTTTGTGCAATGAAGCATAAATTGATCTTGTTAAAGACAAATAAGGGCAATTTTTATTGATTATTATATTACAACGTTAAGGAGTGGGTCAATTTAATACTGTACTTCATATACTAGACTTTGCTATTTAATATTACATGGTGGTAGGTGTATTTATCATAATTGCGACCCTGAACACTCAACAAATGGACAAGCATTTAAATTGCAACAACTGTATGCCAGCATGACAAGTTCATTAAAATCAAGCATACTACAATTTTTTCATTTGAACAGAACAGTTGTTATATTACTCGTATTATTATTCATTTTCAAGTTGTAGAAATAGTAAATAGTAAAATAGAAAAATAGTTTCTTGATTAAAAAAAAAATATCATTTATTTTGTGCAAAAGACACACACCCACAAGAACATAGAAAATGATAGACAGACATGTCATAAGCACAAGTATTTTATGTTATGTGTATACGAGTATGAACAACATATCTTGCTGACAACAGATTTGTCAGTTGTATTTTTGTACTGTATCTATCTGGTTATCTGTCTGTCTGTCTGCCCGCAACTGAAAATGTGGCAGATGTTCATGTTTAACATGGTAAATTTGCATTTAAATTCTTTTTAATGTTTGAATAAATATACATTGTACACTGCGCATAAAATTAATAAGTTTTTTCAAATGATATCAATTCAAGAGATTCTCTGCGAACACATTCAGAAATTCAAGAAGATTCAACGTTTTGAAATGGCATTTCTTTAAGACTGGTTAAAAACTCCTGCACCTCGTTCATCGTCCTGGTGCTTATAATAATAAATAGTTGAATTTAAAAACTTGCGTAATTATTTTATAAACATAAAGAGAATGTTCATTAAATAACCAAACTTTATAGTTATAAAATAAAACAAGCATAGTATTATTTTTCAAAGGTAATATTTATTCAAAATAGTATATTTTTTTACCCATTGCATCATTTGGAACGATCAACCAATTTATCCATAGACTTTTTAAAGTCGGTTTATGGAATGTTCTTTAACACATGTATCACGACTGCTTAAGTCATCGTGAAAAGCTCCTTAAATTGCATCGATAGACTTTATTTCACTTATGTGTTTCCATAACTCAGCACGATTTGATGCTTCTGATCATCCAGGTCTTGGATCATCATTTAAATCCCCACGGCTACTTTAAAATCGCTTAAAACAGATGTTTACTTGAGTACGACTCATAACCAACTCATCACCATAAAGTTGAATGAATTTTTTACCAACCTTAAGTTCGTTTGTACCCTATTACTAAGCCTACACTGTCCGTCCGTCCATCTGTCAGAAAGCTCTATGTAATGAACCATATAAGGTAGACAGTTGAAATTTTCAAAGAGTGTATAGTTCAATTGCATGCATAACGACAAATAATAAAAATAAAATAATGTTAAAAAAATAGAGGGGTCCCCATAAAGACCCAAATTTAAATTAATGTTCTTATTAGAAAAACTTTTTTGTTATTTATCTTATCGAACTGAAATTAGGACATTATAAATGTGTGATCCATGTTCACTAACCATGTAAATTTCAAGATCCTAGGATTCCTACGAGGGGTATCATACAAACAAACTCAAATTCAAATCAATGTTCTTATTAGAAAAACTTTTTTGTTACCTGTCTTATCGAACTGAAATTTGGACACTATAAGTGTGTGATCTATATTCACAAACCATGTAAATTTCATGATCCTTGAATAACTAGGAAGGGTACCTCCCATACAAACCCAAACTTTTGGGCGATTGAAATATTTCACTTTTGGAACAAAAACAAATTAATTTTACATAACTTTAGACAGAGGTACAAGCTTTATGTCCAACGAATTTGCATACATAGGTACGGAACCCTTCGTGTGCGAGTCCGACTCTCACTTGATCGATTTTTTTACGACAGAACCACCCAAATAGGTCCTATTACAACATGCATCACTTTATCAGCTGATGATGGATCATGTATCGCTTCTCAGTTGTATACTGTTGACACGAATAAATCATTATTTTGTTTTTGTTTGACATTTTATGAAAATACTAAAGTTCAGAGTCTGAAATTCAGACCACATTATCAGTCTCTCTCAGTGTAAAAAAATCAAGTAAATGCATATTAAATATACAATATATTATATATATTTATAACAAAAAAAATCAATAAAAAGTTATAAATTGCATTTAATTATTAATGATAAATAATTCAAAATAAAATATGCAAAGTTAAGTCCGTTTTTGTTTTAAGATAAATTCGAAATGTTTCTATAAATTTGCGATATTTGTTTTTTTTTTTTTGTAATTTGATGCGCTTGACGACCATGAAACACTTTTCATTGATCATTTAGCAATAAATGTAATTTAATTAATATAAAAAATGTGTGCTGTTTTTGTAATCAAATATGTTTGTCGAGGTTAGTTTTATGTAGTGTGGTATGGCAATGTCGAGCGCTGTCGTTGCATGAATATCAAATTAATAAAAATCATTGAAGCAAGTTTACGTTGCAGCATTGTGGCATGCAATATTAGCACAAATAACAAAAAGAAAAAATAAACAAAAATAATATATGAGGCGAGGCTGCTTAACTAACTGTAAATGATGCCTAACACACAGAAAGTGAGATAGCATCGTCATTCTAGTTGTCGTTGAATGCAACATTTAACAAGAAATATTGGCAACAAACAAGATTTGTTTCTTTTTTTTTCATGTTATTCTTCTTCAACAGTGCAATTTCTCTTCAATTTCTATTTTTAACGCACATTCAAACAATAAATGTGTGCAACCTGTTTGTGCAAGTTTTTTAGTTTGTTTGGGGAGTGCACCAACAACAACAACACTAACATGTGGCAGCATTTATCATTTCACTGCCAATTGCCAAACTAAATTTGTGGCACTTTCGCGCGCACATTCAGCGACACTCGGCAAGACATTTCTTGCCACAAATGGTCTGTGTTAAGGAGATTGTGCTCTTCTGTGTGTGCACAAAATGCCAATTCAAAAAGAAGAAATACTTACTAGTTACAACAAAGTTGAAACGTTGTCGCGCATTGCATGCAACATTTACTATATATGGTGTATGGTATATGCTGTGTGTTGCACGCATTGGTAACCGTTTGCTAATTGCAACCATAAATTTTTACGCTAATCATCTTGGTGCAACTTAACATTTCCTTTGAGCGCATCTAACTACATATCTGTCCATCCATCTACCATAGTATCTAACTATCTAACCAGACTGACTGACTGTAGTATATAGTATGTTGCATGTGGTTTATACTTGCTTCCTGCTGCCATGTTGCAAATTAATTTTTGCACATACATATTTGCGTGCAACAACAAGAACATGACTTTGTCACCTGCTGCTAGCGGGCATTGGTCTAACTTTATTACTTATGTTGCTACTGCTGATGTTGCTGTGGCTGATGATGCTGCATGTTTTTGTTGCTTCACTGTTTGATTGTTGCTTATCATGTTGCCAGGTTGTTAGCTTTTTATTTCAGATGTTGCATGTTACTTGTTGCCACTGCAATTGCTTCGAGTCATCTGCTATTACGATTCACTGCAATTTTCAAACGTTTAAGTGTATATTAAGGCCATAATTGTATAAATGGCTGTGTGCAACATACATACATTGAAATGTTGCCATGATATACACTTTTTATTTGTTGTTGTTGTGTTGTTTTTATTTTGGTTTTGGCTAATTGAAGCTGAATCAAATATTATACTCATAACAACAGTAACAATTGCTAGTATTTTAATTCTGAATCAACCATAATTCTGTAATCAACCACAAAATTGCCCCAATACTAGGTCTGCAGCATAAAAACCAAATACTAACCACAAATAAGTATAATAGTGGCAGCTGCTGCTGCATGTTTCTTTAGCATAACATACTTGGAATTGGTAAGTTGGTTCGATGTTTGGTTACATGCCTACAAAGCCATTATAAGCAACATAATGTTGCTGTCATCATGATTACACATACACACTATATTTGTTGTCCTGCAACTTCATTAAGGTTTCTCTTTCTCCTTCTTCTTCTGCTTGTTGTATTGTATTTTCTGTGCAGGATTTCATTTTTATTTGCATTTTGTAACATTGCTCCAAACACATAGGCATAGTACCATACTAACAAACAGATTTCTCTAGTTGTTTGCATTTGCCATCAGCAACAAAGCTACTTCCGTTCTGCATAAAAATTATTAGAACTAAAAACGGAAGTGATCATCGTCATCATCTACATGCATAGTTAGTTAGTTGTTGGCATGAGTGTTTGTATTGTTCAAACGTGCAATTGTATCACACTTTTTCCTCTACGTGTTTGTGGCTAATAATGCTGCATCAACAGCAGAAAGATTTTTGCCAATCTTCCATAAAATCAACAGGCAGCAAGCAAACAAAAGCAGTCACACATACGAATATGCAGCATGTTCATGGCGTCAGCTGCATTTGCTTTAGTAAAAAGCAATGAATTATGTTTGTGCAATTGGTAGCACATGTTGCACACAAAAACGGACTCTAGTGTTGCTCCTTACTTATGTTTCTTTACTGCTACATGGAATTTTTTGTCATGTCCACAATGTACAGGAGCATTTGAAGTTTCAGTTTCAAAGAGTAGATTCATAGACTTCTGAGATCTTATGATTCTCAATCTTATTTCATATCTTTTCATTAACATAGTATCTTTGATGCTCAGACTAACATTGAATCCTTTCAATTATTCACTTTGCTTGATTAAAAAAAATAATATAAATCATTTTCCTTCTCTGCAGCTAATTGAAGTCATCTGAGAAAATCCCAATTGAGCAGCATCAAAGTTACCATTCAACCTTCAAAATGAATCCCAAAAACCCTTAACGTTAGCAATTTGCGCTTTTGCGATTTTCCAAGTCGCTGACTGTGCCACTAATGCAACGCAAAAGGACTAAAAGCGAAATATCAGCGCCTTTTTACAATAACAACAACAAGAAAGACAACAATACGAACACCATGAACATAAGCAAACAATGAATAAATGTTGTTTTTGCTCCTGCTCTGCTCCCGGTGCTCCCGTTGCTGCTGGTCTCACCGGATTTACTGCTTCTATTGTTGTTGCTGTTTAATTCAAATGCACAGCCACAATGTCAGACCAACAAGCCATCGAAACAACCACCAACACCCAACGAAGCCAAGCCAAACCCAACCCAACCCAACCCAACCGAACCAAGCCTCAATAACAAGTTGTGCAAGTGCATCATGAAGCACTGGAGCAAGTGATGAGTTTGATTGTTGTGTGGGTGGTAGAAGTGTTTTGATGCTTTGCTTGCTTGTTTAGTTTTTGCATGCTGCACTTAAGTATGTAAAGTTGTTGCTGCCGCTGCACTTGCCACAAGACGCATTAATTATGTTGATGTTGTTGGCAGCAGGACTAACAGCATTCGCAGTAGCAATAGTAGTGATGCCATGTTCTATGGCCTTGATTTCAATTCACCCATTCTCTTCGTTCGATATCATTGAATTTCATCAGTATCCCCGTTTTATCTGTTTAACCTTGCTTGGGCATAAATTTAATTGTTGACTTGACTCTTCCACTCTTCTATTGTAGGTACTATGTGCAACGTTTTCTAGCTTACATAGCTTAAAAAGGTATTACATTTCAATTTGGTATTGTTTTCTATGCGTAATTATCATTACGCATTTCCTGCTTTGCTTCTCTTCCCACTCTCTTTTCTCTTTTAGGCATCTATACCATTAGGTGGCATTACCAGACATTGGCGTAATTGGTAAATGTAGCTTACATTAAAAAAACAAATGCTGTTAATCTTAAATTCAGGAACTTATTTACAGTTTATGTATTTTAGCCTTTAATTACTTAGTCCTATTACTTTTTGTCGGACGAAAACTGATTTGCGTGAGCTGAGCCTACATTCAATTCTTTCTGGTTTTACCATTTATTAAAACAACTTTCAAATTTGTCTTTTTCTATGTTATGATATCGTTATATTTGATTTCATTTATGAACGCCTTCAGCATGTTCCTGTCATATTCAATTAGATTTCTTTTAATGTCAATTGAAATAATCCAAAAATTCGAACATTGACAGCAGCAAGTTTGCTAAGAAGTGTCAACAGGCAAAACTGTGTCAAAAAATCAAATAACAAACGACCCACAAACTATCATACAATACGTATATATATGTTTATTATATAACAAGTATCTATCTCTATATACTAATGTACGTTCTTAAGACATGGACGTCGAATTGATTTGATAAAGTCAAAGTATTTAATCCAACTAAGAATGTTATAAATGAGAAATATTTGGTTCACCAACAAGATTATAATTGGTTAAATGGAAGAAAGTAAGGAATCTTATATTTATTTATATACATATATATATGTGTGGCTACATATGTTCCCTATGGATTCCGAAACTACTGAACCGATTTTGATGACATTTTAAGGGACCGTTAGCATAGTCTGGAGAGTGTTTCTCAGCACCGGATCTATGATTTCTTCGAACTCATTGTTGAACGCAGATAGATTTTATTTATTCACAGTTTGCTGAAGCTTCGCTCACAGTTTGCAGATGTCGTAGGTAATGTGTAGTATATTCTTAAAGCTATACATACATTTACATTAAGAAATGCTTCTTTCAAGTCATGAAAGCACTAGCACTTTGAAAACGTCAAGTTCTTTGCAAACATCAACTGGATTAAAGACTTTCAAATATTTTTAAACTAGATCGGCTTCATTTTTTTGCAGATCCTCAGTCGGGTGATATGGCTCCTTTTCCTTACAGGTCGACGGTGAACCAACCAGGCTTCCGTATACTAGGCGCTTTGTGGAACAAGTTTTTTAATTTCTCTTATATTAGAGGCAGGTGTAATGACAATTTTGCAATGTAAGGCTAATGTTCTGCAATTAATAAGTTTATTAATTCAATTATCACAGCTTGCTTAGAACTCATATATTTTGATATGTTTTAACCTTTAGCACTTTATCTAAAACTTCCAATTTTGATATAATAAAATCGTTTCATCACCTTAAAAACCCATTGACTCTTATCCCAACTCAATTTTTTATAGTATTGTATTTCCCTACACCTACCGACTTGCATTAGACAAGTTTATTTTTATTTAATTTTTTTAATTTTGATATTCATTCTACGCCTATGCCTAATAGTATCTATTATGTATAATAAACATGAAACATTTACTGTTATTTTTTCCATTTTGTTTAATTTATTTCAAGTTTTTTTTTTTCTTCGCGCCTTCAGCGTCGCGTGCCGCTGAAAGATAAGATTTGTTCACACAAAAAAAGCAACCAAAAACAAAAAAAAAAATAAATAAAAAATTGCAAAAACCAAAAAAAAGAATGAAATCAAATTAAAATTTATTCAAATAAAAGCATATTGCATGAAGAATAAGAAAGAAAAAAAATAATATAATAAAAATAACAAGAGAATTATATATGTAGAAGCAAGAACAAGAAGAACAACAACAAAAATGTTGACGACAAGTGTGAATTGAAATGTTGACAGATTGCCGTGGCTTGATGTTTGTTACTTTATACATACTCGTATATATAATATTTACGTATATGTATGTCCATATATTTTGTTGTTTGGTTTTTTTGTCGTTTTGGCATATAAATCAGACATGTTTGACAGTTGAATATTTTGTTATTGTTGGATCTTATTTCCTTTTTCTTTTTACTATTACAACCCAAGTAAGGTGCACCATTTTTTGTGTTATAAACGGAAATGCAAAAAGTATAAAAATATTATACACCTTTCTTAAAAAAAAAAAAAAAAAACTTATTTTTAATTCAACAGAATAAGGTAATCTCCTTTCAAGTTAGC
The DNA here is from genome assembly GCA_037043315.1 of Amiota communis. Lineage (NCBI taxonomy): Eukaryota > Metazoa > Arthropoda > Insecta > Diptera > Drosophilidae > Amiota > Amiota communis. The sequence continues at coordinate 659,615 of JBAMAV010001157.1, read as the reverse complement.
AAATTTGATACTGAAGAATATCAGAAAGAAATCATTCAAAATAAAATGTTTTAAAAATTGTTTAAGAATTTCTTATAAAAGCAACAGTAGATATAAGCTGTTATTTTTGAAAGTCATAGATACATATGTATATGGCCAGAGATTGAAAATGCTGTGCTATTTCATAGTCTTGTTTTTTGCTCTTGCTCCTGCTCTCAATTTGTGACAGAACTCCAAAAAAATACTATTTATAGTCGTAGCAATAGCAAACAAAATTGGGACAATCAGGAGCAGAGCAAACGAAAAAGTTTTGTGTGCTATTGCTCCGGCTACTGCTCTTGATGCTCCTGCTACTTCTCTGCTCTCGTAGCAAATGTTCATGCTCCGAATAGCAATTTACGTTATTTTTTAGTAGGGTTTCCAAGTAATTGTAACTGTCGATTTTAGGGATTTTTGACTAATTTTAGCGGCAAATATTTCTGAGAGTTGCCAGCCTCGCTTCTACAGCACTGGAAATGCTCGTTCAAGTGAGATAGCTGCAATAGTGGCAGTGTGGGTAAGGCTGTCAAAAAGAGGAAGAAAATACAGCGGGTAAAAAGAACTGTCCTTGTGATAAAGCTATGAAAAGAATTAGAGAGCAACAAGATCATCGCGTTAATGAGACACTTAACGCATCTGCAACATATGTATAATTTACATTCTTCTTTACTTAATTTCTTATAATTTAGTATTTTTATACCTTAGACTCTCTCTCTCCCTCACTCTCCTTATCAGTGAATATATTGTTAACTAACTTATTATTGTTGTAACTCTATTTTACTGTAACGATTTTCTTTTATATTCCATTCTTTTACTTCAATTTATCTCATTACTACTACACATTTGATGCCACATATACAAAATAAATATTATCACACATAGCATTAAAACTATCACAATTTAATTAAAATTTTGCACAAAAAAACATCTCACAGATAAAACTACAAAAAATGTATAGAAATAAATCGTAAAAAATAGTGAGAAAATTAAATATGTAAAATTCAACGTTGTTACATAAAGCAGAAATGATAAATTCATGTCACATTTCAGCGCGTGGTACGCCACTTGACAGAAACGTGCAGACCAAGACCACACTCACTCACACAAAATTCACACGATGACAAGGCGGACAGACAAAACTGACCGAAATACGAACTAAATGACCAACTGACTGAAAGACATATGTATGTAAGTCAACCTTTGCCTACTGCATAACTTAATTTATATAGTATCTACTGCCTTATATAGACATCATGTAACATACTATATTGTATATATACAATAAATAAATTGTATCTAAGTCAGACTGCCGTTTTGATTTAGTTGTTGTGTAGTTGATTTGCGTTGGCGCCGCCACCTTTCAAATCCACAAAAATGTTCAACTAACTGCACTTTGATTTTTGAAATAGTTTTCAGAATTTTCAGTTAAATAAAACCGAACAGAACCTAATAAAGCTTTTTTAAAAGCAATGGCTATTTTGGGATAGAAATACCCCTTTTAATACTCTTCATGCAGTGAATAGTTTTATAAGTTTGTAAAGAATGTTGTAACACACAGAAGGAGACATCGGAGACCACATAAAGTATATGTACATATATGTTCTTGATCAGCTCAATGAGACGATTTGATTTTGCCACGTCCGTCTTTATGTAAATTAATTAATTAATTCTGGGGACTGCACTATGTGAATTTAGCAATATAGGGAGCTGTACTATGTGCATTTAATTGCCTTCAGACCTGTTGAATCTGAATATTCCAGCAATTTGCATTCCAGATGGCTGCACTATGTGTATTAAGTTCCTGGGATATTGTAAATTACTTGAAGGAAATTAGAGACGGAAGCCAAAGCGCGTTGTGACTAACCTTTCAACCTGTTCTGCAGCACAATATAAAGGTACAAGGCTATTTTCAAGCGCAACTGCAGCACCGCTTCTTTTTACACTGCATTACCGCTTGTTTTTCAATGCTGAGGCAGTACTGCTACTCAGGTGCAGGTTTTTGGATGTTAACTTGTATGCAAACTTGTCTCTCAGTGGATCAGGCAATCATTGTGTCCAAATTTCAGTTCGATAAGACAAAAAACAGAAAACATTTCTAATAAGAACATTAATTTGAATTGAATTTAGATTTGTATGGGAGGTGCCCCCTTAGTGGACCGATTAGGCTAATGCCGACAAATGTGTGGCGTCTGGTAAAAGGAACACTTTGTACAGAGCATTTCAACTCTCTAATTCATCTCGCCGTCAGATTAAGAATATACATATACATTTTATGAGGTGGGTCTCCTATGTCTCCTTCTGTGTGTTACATATTTCACTGCGTGAAAAGTATAATAACTCTAACCAATTGTAGGCAAAGCGAATCCACAACAGTTACATATTGTATGTACATAGGTCATCAACCTAATTTAAACTAATTACTGCACTGTGATTCTGTTAATACTTATTGTACTGTTGTTGCTTGTATATGTTGTTATGTATATGTGTATTTGATTGTACTGTAATAAATATTATTATCAGGCATGATCCATAAATCTCTTTCAACCCCTAATTACAATTCTCTGGTGCCAGAAATCTCTTTCGATGGTTTTGTACTGTCTGACGTTAACTTAACTTTGTTTTAAAATCGCTACAAAAATTATTATGAATTAGTAAAGTCTTTCTTATGAGTCGCATATTTGACAACCACACAAAGTTGCCAACACTCTTCATTTAGCTGTTTATTCGAACATCAAAACTCGAAAATTGAAATCTCCGCGTTTTCTAGCACAATTACAGAGACATTGAAATCAATCGGCATAAAAACACCTTCGATTTCTGGCATATACATGATAAATATGTTTCTTTTAATTGTCTTGAATTCTATAAAAAATAAAAATTATAACTGTATTTACAACAAAACACAAGCACCGGTGATTATCTGCGACCCACTGTTACTTTTTTATAGTAACCACCAGCAGGTCAAGCAAATGGTCAGTACTCATAAACAAAGTAAAGTATCTTCGGCCTATGACAATTTTAAAATTTATGCTTTGCTTTTCTTCAAACACGATTATTAGTTTTATAATTGTAATTTGCCATTCGAAAACTTTGTGTTCAATTCTAGAGTATTTAAATCCTTATAAATGCTCGTATCTAAATAGCATAAGCAAGCAGCCTAATCTCTTAATTATTTAATTTTTAATCACAATCATGTACATCTATACCAATTTAAGTTTGGACCTAGAATAGCTCCTCCTATTGTATATATATTTTTTTGGTTTGGTAGAGTATGCACTAAACTTCTAAAATGTTGTTTTCCGAAATACTTATTATCGAATGCAAACACAGCAAGTAAAAGATGATAAGTTAAGCCCGCAATCCTCTGTCGTAATCTTTGCAATCTTATAAAACTTGTCTGATAGCATGGACATAAAATTCAAAACTCTCTTGAATTGATGACTGAAAGAAAATCATAAGAAAAATTAAAAAAAAAATCCAATAAAAAACTATAGTTCAATATAAATACATTGAAACATCCTGAAGCGGATGTAATTGATGATTATCGCGCTGGTGATATGATTTGTTCAGAGTGCGTCCTAGTTGTTGGTGATCGATTTATTGATGTCAGCTCTGAATGGCGTCCATTTAGCAATTCGGAGTCAATTAAAGCTGATCGCAATCGTTATGGTGGACCTAAAAATCCACATAACTACAATCATTGCAGCAGGTACTGGACCAGCATCATTTGATCAAAATGGTGTTGCGAAATCGCCAATCGAGGAGTGGCTACGATTGTTTGCTTGTAGCTAGTTTCAAAAAGATTTTTGCAATGGCAAATCGTATACATCTGACTCAGTCAATTGTAGACCGTGCCAATAATATATTCAAGGAGATCCACGAAGGCAACCTCCTGAGAGGACGTTTTATTGATCACGTGGCAACTGCTTGCCTGTACATTAGTTGCCATCAAGAGAATGAACCACGTACATTCAAAGAAATATGCGTCATAAGCAGAGTTAGTAAAAAGAAAATTGGACGTTCCTTTAAATTCATTCAAAGATCGCTAAACACCAAAGTTAATCCAATTACAACAGATCATTTCATGTCTCGATTTTGCGATAATTTGCATCTGCCAAAAACAATCGAAAGCGCTGCCACTCACATTGCTAAAAAAGCAGTGGAAATGGATATTGTTCCTGGCCGTTCGCCCATATCGGTAGCTGTGGCTGCTATCTACATGGCATCACAGACATCGGGTGAAAAGCGCACCCAAAAGGAAATTGGTGATGTCGTTGGCGTTACAGATGAAACTATTAAATACTTATACAAGGAGATGTTTCCATATGCTGCTAAACTATTTCCTTAACAATTTTAATTCTTGACACCAATTGAAAAATAAACTACCTGGATATTAACGACAAGAAGTTTCTTTAATTTTTATTCAATAGTAAATTAATAAGATTTACATACTCATAAGCTCCATATTTTGTGAATCAGTTTGTTTGTGTTTGTGAATTAGAGTATGTGTGAGTTATGGTGAATCTCCGCACCCTAAGTTGGTATGTCTTTCGTTTCCTATGTTTATACACGTTCTATCCGTTTCAAGTGCTCAACCTGCACAGTTTGCGTTTTCATGTATCTGTTTGTAAACAAAAAATTCAAATTATAAACAAATCAGCATGGTGTTGGTCATACACACTAATACAATCAAACCATCAGCTGTAAAGTGTTGGACACTAATGAATAAATGGGAAGTTGGAAGTGCTGCCAAGCGTGAAAAGAGTTAAAAAGCCAGAGTGCTGCCATATTCATTTTACAATTATGTACAAAATAGTTCATTAGAGTAGAAATAAAATATTATATGTGATGATTTCATATAATCCTAGTTCTTTAAATATATAACACAATAAGAAACCGTTCTTATTTTATTTTTTTAATAGCCAAGAATAACAACACTGATATGATTATGTATGGTAACGCTGAAAACTGCTGTCCGCCATGCTTCTTCTTCTTCTGTTTATTAGAATTATTTTTTTTCTTTCCATCTAAAGAGAAATATACTTGTATTCTTAAAAATCTTCTAACTAATTGTGAAATATTTATAATGGCAACATCTGCAAATTTCTATTCTGATAAACTGTGCTGCCCTTCTCATCCAAGTGCGGTATTGATTGACGATTATGATGCTGGAGATATGATTTGCTCCGAGTGCGGTCTTGTGGTTGGCGATCGAGTTATTGATGTAGGCTCTGAGTGCCGCACATTCAGCGATACAGATTCCAATGAAGATATTGAGGCACCATCATTCGATGAATTGGACGCACCGAACTATGAAAACAATGAAACAATGAGCATCACTGATCGTATTCTTACCACGGCTTTTAATGAAATTTCTATATTGGCAGATCGTATAAATTTGACGGAGTCAATTAAAGACCGTGCTAATTATATATTCAAACAAGTGCTGGAGAGTAAAGACATGAAGGGACGTTATAACGACGCCATGGCATCGGCTAGCCTCTATTTAGCTTGCCGTCAAGAGGGTGTACCGCGTACATACAAAGAAATTTGCGCCATAAACAATGTTTGCATGAAGGATATGAGGCGCTGTGCCAAATTGTGCGTAAAAGTGATGGAAACCGGTTTTATTCCAGTTGCTACGGGCGATTTTATGCCTCGATTTTGCGCTAAGTTGTCACTACCAATTACAATCCAAAATGTTGCAGCTCATATTGCGAAAAAAGCAAAGGAAATAGATATAGTTCCTGGCCGTTCGCCTGTGTCAATAGCTGCGGCTGCTATATACATGGCTTCGCAGGCATCAAATGACAAACGATCCCAAAAAGAAATAAGTGACATTACTGGCGTTAATGCGGGAACAATACGTGTATCATACAAGGAATTGTATCCACATGCTCAAAGTCTATTTCCCGAGAATTCTATATTCGCAACACCCATTGAATCACTTCCACTATTCTAAATGGATTTATGCGTACCCTGATTGAAATAGTTTGTCAATTGTATCGCATTAGCTTTATGGTTTTTAATAAGTTAAGTGTTTGAAGAGTAAGATACTTATAAACATAAATTGATATCAAAAATAAATTTAAATTTAAGAAACAATACGTTTTAATTGTTTATTCGAATGTGAAAGATTCGATATAGAGCGGCATGAGCTGAGAGATGCCTTAAAGAAACAGCTTACTATCGCGAACCTAGTTGCTATGCGGTTCCGAGTTTGCAGCTCTCGTCATGTAGAAGCTACGCGACATCGAGAGATCCGACCGCAACCAAGATGCCGGTTATTTTTGCCTGTACCAACCTTACGAAGCTTTGTTTAACGGCTGTCCCGTAGGGTCCTGGTACAATTCTCTATTTATACATATATTTATATGTATATTAGACATGTGCATAATTATGGAGTCATGTTATGTACTACATATTTAATGTACTATCGTCCATCGTACGAGTAAAATGCGAACACGACAAAAAGAACACAAGTTTTGCATGCACCAACTATAAAGGCCAAATTATTGTACATAAACGTCGTCGTCATGTTATCGCCTTGGCTTTTGCAGCTTTAAACTACACAAACGTCATCGATCAACACAAACGTAGTCAAAGTCAGCAGTTTGTAGTAAATGAATATTGCATACAGTCTGTTATCTTCTATTGACGTTTTTCGCTGATCCAGTACTATAATTGTATTTTCTTAAGTATTTTAATCAAATCTTGGGATACTGTAGGATCAACTTGGTTATACAAAAAGTATTTTTCTAATAATTTCGCTGCATCCAGTGATTGTTGACTACTTGTTTAATGCTTGGTGGAGGCTCAAAATCATCCGTCTCATCTTCTTCATCCCAAGTTCTTATTAATTTCAAAATTCAACAAAATACAACATATGTACTCGTATACTTACGATTACTTCAAATTGGTACGGCAAAACAAGTACTCGAAAACTACCAATTTGATTACTCTTTCACATGTCTAATATATACGGTTAAACTAGCTTAGAAACCAGATGACTGCATTTAATTTTTTCAATTTTAAATCTGTGCCATAACGTTAAAATTCAATTAAGGCAACATGTATATATACATTTTGTGTTAACATCTTTAAACGATATGTCCACTTCGTCTATAGAACCGTGTGTCAGAGACTCTAAGAAGTTGAGAATCAGAATGACGAGATTATACTATATATATCGTGGTCCTTTACTAAACATATTGTGTAATCATCCTCACGCGCTCAAACGAATCATGTCCCTGCAGTACGCTTGATGGCGTTTCGATAGAAATTCACACACCACTTTTCTTAAAACCTGGTGGCTAGTCACTAGTCGACAGCTATGCAGAAGTGAACCAGTAAGTGCGCGTTTCCATAGATAGTCAGCAGCCGTTTTTCGCTTTGTTGGTGTCTAGTAAATTCACTAGTCATAGGAAATGCAGGCAGTGGCAGTGAACGGTGGCATGACTAGTGAATGGTAATGCAGGCGGTGGTATGACTAGTGAATGGTAGTGCAGGTGGTGGCAATTGACTCCTTCCAATGAATACATGATAATCGAGATAGTTGGAACTAGTACTGGTTCCAAAGAGTCCCAGAGTTGGATCAGTGATTCATCCTGCAAAGGGAGAGCTTTCTCTTTGTAAGCACCTTTTTTCCAGCCTATATAATTTCATAGACTTTGCTTTAGTGCATGTATGCTCTCCCATTTCCTCTCAGTAAATTACATGCTCAAAACAATTACTCAAGACAGCAAAGCTCACAATTCCGAACAAACTCCAAAGGCAAGCAATATGCACATGGACTGAATAAACAAATTCATACATACATTCCTATTATCAAATTACATTAACAATGTATTGTGTTTACACTGTTGTGTGATACCGAGTCATTTAAAGCTAAATTAATTAAACTCAATAACTTTTCGAGTAAAACACCCTTAGATCAATTCATTTTCAATAAAATCTGATTAAATTTTTCTATCGTATTTATTCATTCAAATGTTAATACAATATTTTGTATGTAAGTATTTGCAAAATTTTCTACTTTGATGAATTGATATCCAAAACTTCATGGATCAGTTAACCAAATAACTTAAGCTCTACTCTAATGAATATTTTTTGCCAAATGGCACGAATTTGATTTAAGGCCTGTTCAAGACTACCGACACCACATCAAAAGCACCGCGAAAATGTTTTATATCTACGCACATATTCACTCTTAGATATATTCATATATCGTACAAATATACATAAGTATATCTATAGCCTCATACTTACAACAATCTGCTACTAACCTCAAAGCCAACTGTTGTCTTTGTCGTCAATATCGTTTTGTAGTCATTATTATTGTTGTCATCGTTATGTGTGCTGCTACTGCTACTGCTGTTTCTGGTTATTTTTACAGCTTTGCAAAGGCAAATACACAAATATATTCACACACACATGCAGACATATACCAGTCAGAACCCCTTGAATGCGTTTAATGCTTTTATAGCTTGGGTTTTTACTGTGTCTCGATATATTTTATTTGATTTTTACGATATTTTTCTCACAATATTTAACTTTTTTTATTTTTTGGTTTATCGTTTTTTATTTTCTCCCTTTGGTTTTGCTTTAATTGTTGCTTGTTTTGATACGAATGTCTGGTGTGGTTCGTTCTGGACCAGCATTCATCTGGGTGTCAATATACATCACTTTATACATATGTTTAGTATACTATACTATGTGTGTATATGTGTGTACGATGTGACAACTTTTTCATATAAATACATATTTCTTTCCCACAACCATTGAGCGTATTTTTTGTCTGGCATTGATTACATATATTATTTTTTTATAGAAATTCAAGTGAAATCCGAAGAGGATCCCACAAATAAAATGTGTGAATTATTTTAAAAATCACATGCTAAAAGAAAAAACAATAAATTGTATAAATAAATATTGCAAATAAAAGATAAAAAGGAAATTGTTGAAAATTTTGCATATTTCAGTGACCGATTTTTCCTGATTTAAAAAATAAATAAAACATTTTAATTTTTTTTTTTTTTTGTGTTGTTCTTTTACATTTCACACATGATATCAATTGGTAGTATTAATTTATCATAACGTTTGTAACGCTCAAGGATATTTAGTATACTATTGTACATACATAATCATCATAGAGTGAGGACTTAAGGAGTAGTCCGTCCGGTTGTATAACTTTAGTCTCTCAGCTTTGAAACTGTCTTTTTGTACAAAGGCTTCGTATGGTAGTACGTTTTACTGAAAAAAGTAGTTCCCACAGATCATTAGTGCTTCACAGAGAAGTTTGAAATGACAATTTACTTAAAATTATGGATCAAGTGTATCATAACTTCTCTTCGGGATACTTCTTCCTTAGAATGACCAAAATTCATTACAACTTATTACAATCGTGAATACAAAATTTCTTAAAATCGATCGAATTATTTGAATGGATCATTGCAATATTAATTTTCGTATGAAATTCATTTTATTTTAAAACTGTTAAACATTATTTTGAAAGGTATATAAATTTCAGTGAAAACAAAGATAATATTCAGTATTGTTTTCTTTTTGGTACATTCATAAACGAAATGCAAATCTGTCACTCGGTTAGTATGCCATATGTGGTGTGTGTGTGTGTGCTGTGTATGAGTGTATGTGTGTGTGTACACAGCTGTTACCAATATTTTTGCATACATTTAAACCGAGAGAAGGCAATAAGCCAACAAATTCGTACGGATTGATAAAAATATGCTTGGGAACAAAGTTCATTTATTGCAGAAATTCTTACATACAAATACACACAAATATCAAACGTTTATTTTTACCTTTCCTTCCTTCTTTCCTTTCTTCCATCATTCGTGTCTTTTGTACATTCTGGACATTCTTTATCTGCTGAACTGAAAAATACTAAAATCAAAATCTGCAATCCACACAAACTTCTTAAACTGAACTTAGTCCCTTAAGTGTACTTAGAGAGTACTAGCATCAGCTACAGCAACAACGACAACACAAAAAGTAATAGCAATTTCCAACCAACAACACCAACACCAACAAAAAATAAACAAAACAACAAACAAGGAAATATGTACTCTTTAAAGCAATGCAAATTGCTGAGATTTATGAGTTACTCCAAGTACATAAGTGTATAACACTGAGAAAAAGAAAGACATGAACTTTGATTTCTTGATTTGTTCCTGTAAATTTACTTAGTAAAACTTATTAGACACAGTTGTAAATGAGAAATTGATCTGATTGTTAAAATATAGGATATCTTTTATGAAGACTAATTATAAGTCTTGTTTAACATTTTGTTCAGAAGACATAAGAAATTTATTATAGACTAGTAGACCTAGTCAAACGTCCTGCCTGCTACCGCCTTTTATCATCTATATAGTACATCAAACATTTACAGAAAGAAAAGAACGAAGAGTGTCATATGTAATATCAACAAAAACACAAAATTCAGGTAGCAACGTATTAGGTTTAATTGTCTTGGCACTAAAAGTTGATATCTTTTGATTCTGTAGGTCGGTTTTGATTACACACAATAAAGCTTACTTTTTTCCAATAAGTCTATTTTTAATCGAATGAGTGGTTTCTACGTGAGGCGTCCACAATTTGTGGTCAATTAGATCCTTTTGTTTCCATGAGGATTATATCTGATCACAGAATTTGAATTGAAATGTGTTATTCACACTATTTGTCAAGGAGGATTTGAGAATGAGAGCTTGTCAGCAAAAATAATTTGAATACGATGAAAATAGCATTAAATTAAATGTTTTTTACGAAAATTAACAATGTAAAATTTATAGCCGTTTTAGACAGGGCGATGATGCGAGTCTCTCATGATGCGACCAATGACTCGTATCACAATCGACAACAACCACAAGGAAAATGACGTCATTCAGGGGTTGTTGTTGTAGAATGTGATGCGAGTCTGTGTCGCATCATGCATTGATGCGTCTTTGATGCAGACCAAGGCTGGGAAATGTCTGATAGTGTGGCCAAGTTTTTTGCCATTTCCGGTTAGATATTGTCAGTCTTCTTCACTTTTTGTGTTTTAAATTTGTATTTAAACCTACCAGCGTGCTTGCAATTATTAATAATTCTTTTAAATAACATATTTTCCATTTTAAAAATTTTTTTTTTATTATTTTTCTTATTTACTGTCTCTCAATTCAACAAACGTTTTCTTCTTCTTATGCACATTCAAAACAAAAAACAGTTGTTAATGATACGAAATGGCTTGCCTAAACACCAAAGCGTGTCATCGTGACGCAGGGCCTGTCTAAATCGACTATTAGTTACTTTTGTTTTGAGTCATAATCACCTGTTTCATGTTTGGCGAGCAACAAAAAAGAAAGAAGAAGACAGCTGACAATCACCACAAATGATGATATTATCAAAATGCTGTCTGTCAACTTATAGTGTAAAGAGTTTACTTCTCATAATTGCCACAACGTTCCATTTGTGCATTTGTTTGTATAATCAAAACAGAACACAGCTGCTCAGAACGGATAACCAGAACTCGCACAATCACAGCTTGCTGTCTGAACACATTATTACATGGAAAAATTGCCCAACACAGCTAAGAGTGACCTTTCGTGGAAACTGAATCAAAGCGTATCAATTTGGATTTCGAATCACATCTACAACAACCCCACAATTTTGTCATTTTCCGTTTTGATGTTGTTGTCAAATGTGATTCGAATCACAGCTCACTGTACATTGGCTATACATGGCTCACAGTAAGCATCAATATCAAAGTTAAAATTATATCTTCGAAGATCTCGTAGGATATTTTCTACTGTGTATAAAGTGAATGCTACTCAATAACGACTTGACTTGGATCACCTTAGACAAGTGCTTGCAAATTGAAGAGCGATAGCAATAAGCTCTCAAGTAGTTTATTCTTTGCTGTAGGGTTTTTCTGTGAGAGAAGCCTAAAATGAAAGAATATTTACACAACAATAAAAAAAAACAAAACAAAAACTAACCTAAACTATTGTATAGTAAATTTAACGTTGTAATAGAAGAGATGTGGCTTAAAGGAATAAAGAAGGATATTAAATCATAGTAAAAGTTCTACTTATTTAAGTAAATTTCATCATTCTGGTAAAAGATATTATTGAACATTGGTTATTAAATAAATAGAATCAATTTTCAGTTGATATGAACAATGAAGTGTTAGGAATATTGTATAAAAATTTCTTTATTTATCAATTGAATTGTCCGCATTACTTAAGTTTTCTAACAAACAACAATTTCATCTTTAAATTGTCTTCATTGCTTCTGATATCACTAATACCTAATATGAGATATCTTTACTGTATATAATTAATATTGGATAAATTCAATGCATTTACGGAAGTATTGTATAAAGATCGAATCGATCACATGTCTTATGACCTTTCTTTATTTGATTCAATTCCAAATCTAACCCCCAACAATTGCGCACATGCCAGTGCAATCAATGGTGAATGAATTTTAATAAATATAATTGATTTACTACAATAAATAAATGAATTTTATTCTATATTCTTCTTGTCGATATTGAATCTACATACATCTAGTAATAATACCATTGACGATCGCAATCACCCCCATTCCCTTTAGTATTCTTTTGTACTACCATATACAATGTCATTGATGATCGACACCGCATTCTGTCAATTACAAAAAAAAAACAAAAACAAAAAATTGAATGAAAGACTTACAGACGTCAAAGTAGCATGAACAGTAATACAATAACAACAACATTGTCCAACATCAATTTTTTCCAATCAACAATCAAGAAAAAATAATTGCGTCAACAGAAATAATAAAAATAAACATGAAACATTCCAAAGCGTTACGAATATGCTACACAATTTTACAACGTTCTAGTACAATTTTTGGACATAAACACACACAAAAGAGAAAAACAAATAAATGAAAACAAAATAATAATAATAATAATAATGAAAAAAAGAAAAGAAATGAAAGGAAATGTTTTCAATTAAATTAAAAATGACAAGAACACAATGAAAATAAACACAAACTTTCACAAAAATTTACTGCTCAGTGGTGTAACACAAGTAACAAAGTTCATTATACAAAAAGTAAACAAAACCGTATTTACCTGCCAGCCTCTCTACAACTTTGTTGCCTTCATTTGCACACCCTGTAAAGATGCCAAGAAAATTTGCATGTATTTGCGTTTATTGATTTTGTGTGATTTGCGGCGACGAAACTTTTGCCAAAGAATACAAAAATATATATGTGTTACAATACAATAAATGACAAGGACAACACAAAAACAGCAAACCGACACAAAATAAATGTGATGACAACACAATAAACATAAATAAATACAGGAAAACTACACGAAAATAAGGTGTAAAATTCTAAAATAAAAATGTATAAAAACATCAACAGGTATTTCTTTTAACAAAAATAAACCAAATGAACGAACGGAAAAATCAAAATAAATATTACAAAATACGAACGAAAAACAAGGGATACAAATATTTACACATGCGCTTTTTTCATAGTGTTGCCAAAAACTGAGAAAACATTAAACGCTGCAACATTGCAGTAGCAACAGCAACGCTAGTAAGCGGTAGCAATGACAATAAGAAAAATAAACTCTATTCACATGGACATATTCGTATTGGACAAATGGGAGCAAATTGGACTACAATTTGACTATATCTATACTACTATTATTATGAAGAGGTAATGTTTGTTTGGATGTTAGAGGTAATGTTCGAAACTACTCATCCGATTTTAAAAATTCTTTCACCAATAGAATGTTACGTTGTCACTGAGTGCAATGGGCTATATCAATAATGTTAAGTCCGGCTATTTTTAGAATTAACTGAAATATCCATGCCAGGTGCCCAAAAAAAATACAAAACTCTATAGTGCCACTTTGATACTCAAACTGTGTTCTTTATTGATACTCAAACTGTAACATAGAGAATATAGTGATGCTGAGAAAGGAAGCATATCTGATATCTGGCATTTGTCGCCGTTCGGTTGGATGCAACACGTGCGTGTTCTAGTATTTAATAAATGAGATTCATCTATCTAAAACAAAGTTGTCACAGAATGGTTATTGCTCAACAAACATTTGATCATCTGCCTCTCTCACCTGTTCTTGATTATATCGAACAACTTTTGCAAACAAATCAATCGCAGCACCATTTTAAAGAAGAAAAAATAAATCAGGAATCGAACTTCTTCTTATCTTATAAGCATAACAAACACACAGGAAAACATACCAAATATTGTATTAACAAATGAGGAATCCCAACACAAATATAAGAAAACAACGAATCAATATTGCCACCTCATAGTTTATCATTACAACATTTTTGTATCAACTCCTTCTTTATAATTCAACTTTTAATTTGAAAATATGGTATATAGTCTATATTGACGTTTACTTCGTCAATTTTTAGATGGGAGCTCCCCTATTTTTATTTCTTTGTTTCTATGTATTTTTTTTTTTTTTAAATCCACAATTTTGTTGCTTAGCAAAGGGTAAATAAATATAAACATTTGTAACAACAAGTCTAGGAATTGATGACGATACTGAATGATGACGATGATTTGAAAACAAAAATACGTAAATATTCAATGAAATGTCATCACACCACCACAATTTGCAAATGATGAACAAACAACATTTTATAGAGTAATTTCCCCCAAACAAATTCAGTTAAAAATTTTTGTCTTTATAATTAATTTTTCAATTTGCATTTCAATTACTTTCCGGCACTAAAACTCAGTTAGTACATATGAGTATTTAACATTAAACTTTTTCTCTATTTCTCTCTCTCTCTCTCTCTATTATTTTGTGGTTTATGATTTTACTCGACCTGATAAATGCTGAGTCGAAGTAGCCATTATTATTGAGTGCTGCTACTACACTTGATTTATGGTATGCAATTAGTGCATATAGTATTTCAATATACACACATTCAAATGTATGAATTGTAGGCTTTACGCATGTGAAGTAATTTTGCCACTCATCAAGTTTTTCAAGTGTAATTTCCGCAATTGGTTCTTGTTGCCTGTTGTCGTTAGTAGTTGTATGGTTGTTATTGACTAAACTTAATGACCAAGTGCGTAAATCATATTTACACGTTGCAAATATTGTACAAACATAAAATCCATGGACCTCACTGGCCTCGTAATGTTAAAATAGTCATGGTGGTGGCCAACAAGGAACAAGGGATATTATTGCATATTATAATACTCGTACTAACAAGTGTTTCTTTGTGATTTCTATGTACAATATTTTTAAGTGAATCACTTGAACAATTTCAATTTATTTTATTAATTCAAACATTCTTATTACCATAAATTGAATTTGAAGTATTTATGATGAATTTTTTTCTAATTAATACTACTTTGTCGATTATGTATTTAAGTAATTGGTACTAGAAATCATACTTGCTTTCAAGCACTAAAAGGAAATCTATGACAACAGCAGCAATAAGAACAAGACAATTTATTTTATTATAGCAAAAGATAGATTTATGATGAAAACTTTTCAACAATTCTATAAATATAACAAATCATTGGAGCTCAGATGCTTAGAATGAAATTATTTTTAACTTTGTAGACCCTTATCAAAAAAAAAATAAAGAAAATAACTTTTATTTCTAAAGCTGTGACTTTACTGTGAAGTTTGTACGAAATCATGATATCACTTGTCTTATGAACTAACTGTATCGTTGTAAATAGTATTTACTAAATACATATAAGAATGATTGATTTGCTTATATGTTCATAATATGGCTCATCGATTGGTACAGGTCTGAAATGTCACAAAGTTATTAACTACTACTATATGTTAAAGTGGCATAGAGACATCGGCTCTGCGGGGCGTGATGAAGGAGTTAAGAAGATATATTGATCCAAAAAGCAATGCTGATGGTAATGTAGCTTCTGATAGGGACTCACAAGCCTTGGTGAATAACGAAGCCAAAAGCAATTCACAACCTATCGACTTCTGTTACCAAAGGTACGACTATAATCAGATGTATCTCCTTGCTTTAATCAGTTCGCTATAAAAGCATTAAGCCAACGGGAAACCATTGAAGTAACACATAGGCTGATAAGTTATCGGTTTAATGAAGAAAACATAACTTTTTCGGTGAAATTTAAATTTATTCATCAACTTAGCCTCCTTCAATAGCGCATCTCTCACATTTCTATACCTTTCTTAAAGAATTATTTATTTATCTCAAAATAGGGGTTTGTTTTGCCGATTACCTCTTCATTGGAGCCAAATCTCTTTCCGGCGAGCTATTTTTAGGTCTGCGAACAGATAAAAGTCAGTGGATACCAAATATGGAGGATATGGTGGTTGCGGAATGCGAATTGTAATTCGTGCAATTTTGCCATCGTTCCTAAAGATTTGTGACACGGTACATTGTCTCAGTTAAAGAGCACTGTCTTTCTTTGCATATGAGGCCGATTCTTCGAAATTTACTCTATCAAAGGAGTCAGTTCGCATCCCGGAATAAGGACGCCATAACCTTGCCAGCACTCTGTTGCGCTTTTGGCTGCTTTGGGCGAGATTCATTGGCTGCTGTCCACTAAGCTGACTGCCGATTTGACTCTGGCGTGTAATAGTGGATTCCAGTTTCGTCCATCATTACGTATCGATGCAAAAAGTTGTTTTTATTTCGCCGAAACAGTTCCAAAAAGCGCTCGGAATCGTAAACTCGTGTTTGTTTTTTCTACTGTTAACACACCCACTTCAAAAACAACTTTTTCACAGTCAAATGTTCATGCCAAATAAAGCCTACATGTTCCTTAGATAGCGTTATAGTACCAGCTATCTCCTGCATCTTCCATTTACGGTTTTTCAAAACTATTTTGTGAACTTTTTTGATATATACCGGAACCAAAGTATGGCGCATCATCGGTGTTCGTACGTCCACGGTAAATGCAACAAACTATTCAATAATGGTCAATTTTATTGGTGCAGAGTCCGGATAATACTTATCAAGCCATGCTGTCGTTTCAATGATGGTTTTTTTCCATCAAAAAACAATGTGTAATCAGCACACGTAATTCATTTTTATACATTCCCAGAATATCATATCTGTATCATGACATCAATGTAAAATAATCATATTCAAATGAATAAAGTCTAATATTTGGTATTATCATATCTTCTATACATGATTGATTGACCGCCATATACAATATATAAAAATTAAAATAAATGTTCTCTACATAATTTTTCAGAAAAATTGAATAGAAATTTGTACTTATCTAAGGATTTGTACATAATTACTGTACTGTGTGTGGGTGTTCAACCATTAGTGTAATCTTTAAGCTGTATGTATCTTAAGTTTTTCATGTCACCTCAATACAATCCAACACCAACATTTAACTTATGATAATTTCTTTTCTTTCTTTATTTCCAGGTAAGCAAATTATGACGCAAATAAATATAAAGAGCAGTGGTTTTTCCTTATGTAATATCGAAAATAAACAAACAAAAAAATTGAAAAATAAAAATTAAACGTCATCAATCATAAGAACGGCGCCCCATTCCACCCACATGCCGGCACTGACACCGGCGGCGGCGTCAGCGCTCATTATCATTGCCAACTCATTAGTAAGTCTTGTTACGTATACTTGATATTTTCTTCTTTCTTATATACAAACGTGTATTTTATATATTCAATTTTTGGTGTTTTGTTGTTTTGTACTTTTCCTCTATTTGTGCCAAGTGCAAGTGATAAGTATCTGAGTATCTGCTTGCGGCAACTGTAATGTACGATATTTTGACTATAGCAATGAGACTCGATGAGATAAGACAAAAACATAAAAAAAAGTAAATTTAACAACAAAAATAGATACAAAAACTATCTAAGACGTAGAATGATTTTTTATTCTTTTTCTAACCTTTGAGATACTATAAACAAAATACGTAAACAAAAGTAAATCCAACAAGAAATTTAATAGTAAAATTGTCGTCCCACAGTCTGCTGAGAATTAGGTGTATACAATCTCCCCATTCTACCATATCTTTGATGTAATTTGCTTATGCGCTTTTTGCTATAATTTAATTCGATTTAACAGATTAAACAGAAAGTTAAAAAGAGAAGAATAAAGAGAGTAGATGAGTAAAAAAATGTTGTTAGTATGAGTAAAATTTTGCTAAAGGGGCAATCTGGCAGAGTTGTGCACACAAATTGCGTGTTTCATTAAATTAATATTAAGTTAAGACAAGGAAATTAAATTGAATTCAATTCAATTGGATTATTTAATTATGGAAAATGTATGTTTAGGCTCATCACTGTTTATATCTTAAAGTTTTATTTAATTCCAAACAAATAACTTTAAGAGTTCTCTCATTATAATTCAATGTATGTAGTAGGTGACCTAGACAAATAAAGTAACACAACAAAACAAAAAATCATTAAAAAGAAGAACAGAAAAACAAACAAATCTGAGTCAAAGTCAAGGTCAATTCTTTTTCTTTCGTTTCGTGTCTTCTTGTAGTTGGTCTTTATTTAGTGAGACTGGCGGACAGACAAATAAACAGACAGTCATGGCCAACATGGGGCTATGTGTTTCAGTTCTTTTACATTGAGGTAGGTAGGTAAAAACACATACACACTTGAGCACGAAACATTGAAAACACACGAAGCCTCAAGAAGGCTTTACTACTTATTTACTTATATTGCTTATACGCGATGTTGTACGCATTTCATTCTACTTAACTCCTACCATGTAGTAACAACTTCACACTCATAACAATTTGTTGTTATATTTCGCGTACAAAAGTCGTTGGTTTTTCTTATTGTATAATAATTTTCATCTCCATTCAGTTACTCGTAACGCATATTAATAAAGTTTCCTTTGACGCTTCGCTAGCAAATACTATAACAAATTTTTAATGGTGATGTTGGTTGCCTTCTTTGCAAAACAGCTTAGACAGCTTAATAAAATCTCCATATCTCCTTCACCTCCCACTAGATTATTACTACAGTTAAGTGTACCATACATACAATTTCAAAGTTACATAGTTACATATTCAATGTGAATTCATTCATGGCATTTGGAAAGAACCAAAAACGTTTTGTTAACATTTGATTCGCATACTTTTATCTGCGTGTATTTTCTTCACCATCATCTCATCACATTAAAAATTTAATGCGAACGCGCCTATTAAATTTAGAATAGTCCTCAACCCACAACTCTAACAAAATGTAAACATTCAATTTTTCGGGTTGTCTTCTTGAATTTACTCTAAAATGAGCTTAAAATTGATGTAAAATTTTATTGAAAATCAATACACAAAGTATTATATATCTACGAGTATATAGATTGAATCTTTTTTGTAAGATTTCTTTAAATTTTGACTCTACGCATTTGTAACAGAAGAAGAAGTGAGCCACTTAGCACTTTTTTTTCCTTGTTGATTCGTCTCAATTTCTTTCTCATGGCGAACTTATAAATATTTCACTTCTTACTATAATTTTATTATTATTATATTTACCCACCCTCTGTCTTTCTCTCTCTATCTCTCTATCTGCCTATTTGCTTATCAATTTCTGCGAATTTCTTTTTGTGTCATAATAAAAAGTACAAAGTTCAATAATTTGCGTCTGAAGCTCGAAAAAAATGTAAACAAAATTGTGTAACAACCAATTGAATGATTGGTTTTTATTGAAGTGAAAAAATAAGCAAAAATGTATTTGTTTCCCCTCTAAAAGTGAAAGTAGGACATTTGTAACTCTGAAAGTTTTTATAAACCTATAGAAAAATACAAGTTTTTCTATTGAGTTTCTATATTTATCACAATCATTGTTCAATTGAAATAATAATTCGACAAATTTGGTCTTTAATACATGTACAGAAATAGATCCAAGTTTGTATTAAAAATATCTATGTTTAAAATTGATTTACATTTACTTTTGCATTCGTATATCCTCACTAGTGATCACTCATGCAATTAATAAGCAGTGGGGAAAGATAAGGTGGACACGGTGAATTTTGTACAACATAAAAAAGAAAACATTTCACTATTTTAAAATTTTCGAATCATTAATAACATTAGAAATATATAAATGGAAAGTCTTAAAATAGGAGCCACCTCCATCGGTCATAGACATATTGTCAATGGAAATCAATTGTGTCGATTTATTTGGACAGTTAATAAACTGAAAATTATTATGCAGAGATCCACCATACTGCAGTTCCTTGTAGGATATTAGACCAACCCGACCTTAACTGAGCTGAGGTACCTACGAGGAAGTCTCTTTTCGCTATCATCAATAGGTGGGGGAAGGCCCACTAACACAACACTAAACTCGCATATTGAAGACGCTATGTCACCCTTGTATCGTCTGATGTTCCTTCAGATATGCATAGATGAGACAACGCCTGTAATAGTGCTATAGTTAGGTGCGCTTTCAATTGTGAGACCAACAAATACTGATTAGAAAGCAGCTCTCTATGTTGGCAAACAGATAATAATACATTTTCTTCCTGATGGACTAGTCTGCAGGTGTCTCCATTGCGTAGCATTGAGGAAAGAACTCCACACAGGAGCAACATACTTTGAGACGGAACGTCTAATCGCCTTATATGTCTTTTAATTTTCTGTTGGTGTCGTTGCTTTTCATTTTTGTAGTATTTGGACACTTATTAAATTCTATATATAATAGTCGATACGATTTAAATTAAAGAAGGCAAATCTTATCTTTCATACACATAATAATCTGTTTAATTCAGTTTCACTATAGGCTACAAAGTAAAACTAATAAAACTTATTAAAAAACATAAGAATTAATGTATGCAGCATAAATAAATAACACTTCAAAAGTGAGAGCCAAACTTTTTAGAAGCCAGAATCAAACTCACAGATGCTAAGCCGAGAGAGCATAATCGCACAAGATCACAAACATGTGCATCTCGCATACACACTTTCAAACGTAGTATATATTCACTAAGCTTGATTAAGTCCTGCTCCCAACAATGACTATTAAGCAAATGAACAACAATTTTTTTTATTATACGTTCACAGAGACTGCCGTTTCCGATAGTATTCGTTTAACGTTAGGAACACTAACCTTAGTATTTGATTTGTGTGTGTAATAAGAACTAGTACTTTTATGTATTGTAAATTCGATGCTTATGAAGAATGCACAATACAAAAAGTATAAAGTATTAGTGAAGTATATAAACTGAATTGAAGTAGTGCGAATGGATTAGTGCAGGTCTCTAATCCCCACCTATTTTAAACTATAAAACTATTCTATGTATATTTAAATTTTGTGAATTGAATACTTCCTTTGGCATTCTTCGATGCTTTCATGCTTTCATTAGAATTAATATTTCTCATTATATTTTCATACTATAAAAGTAGTTTCTAGATGGAGAACTTTTTCATGTCATTATTGAAATGAAAACTAAAGAATACAATAATACTTAAGATAATCAAAAATTTACATACTTTAGTTTGCATTTTTTGTAATTTCATGTGATTCAATTTGAATAACAAAAATTTTGTTGACTTCAAATTATGTGAGTTCTTTGCTTAGCAAAAACAAGATGACAACAACAAAAAATGTAAAACAAATAAACAATTAAAACCTAAAAAACACATAGAAATAAACAAAAAATCATAAAGCAAATGTAAACAAGAAGTTTCATATATAATTTTTCCTCTTATTATTATTTTGTATGAGTATTTGCTGTTTGTATTGACAACTTTAAGCGACGGCGCTTAGTTTAGTCAATCGGCATCTAATAAAGAAAAAAATACAATAAAAATTTCTGCTTTAAACATAAATAAAATTCATAAACACAAATACAAATTAGTCAGCAGAAAGAAACAAAGATTTGTTAAAGTTTTTATTGTTTTTTATTTGTTTAAAATTTGAATTTGTAATTTTTTTTATTATTATCACACAAAACTTTGCTATTTGGAAGAAGCTTGAGAAAATCACATTAAATGCAAACATTATTTTAGTGTCACAAATGTCAGAGCATTTCGAGTGTTAAATAAATTTTCACACTATACAAACTCTGACTAATTTAAGTTTACACTTTAAGATGTTAGTTAACAACTTTCAAATATAAAAGATGCTTGGAAAAATAATATCCCATAGCAAGCGAGACAAACATTTTTTAAGAAATCAAAACACGTACAGAATATGCCTTGGAGCTACTGTACTTACTATGTGCTTTGTTATTGTATATTGTAAATGTAATCAAAGTTAACCTTGAAGAAGAGTTTTCAAAATAATGGATAAACAAGGATACATTAAACTTACAGCAAGTAACAAAATACATACATACACAAGTAGTACTACTAGCAAGAGACTGACAATGATGTAAATGAAAATGATGATAATGAAAATTTGTGAAAATTAATATTACGTTTTACTTTTAGTAACTTACCATAATGTTAAGTTTGTGCCATTGAAATAAGAAGGACCCTTTTACAATTTTCCACTTTATTTTACCAAGAGAGAAAAAGAAAATTCCTTTTAGAGTCTTTGTTTATTTTAAATTTCCTTCGTCTGTTTTGATTTTCGAAATATTAAAGTAAACAACGCGCAGTTCCCTTTTTTTTATTCATTTACTTTTATAATGAAAATTTAGTAACCTCAACTTTATTTTAATAAAGAAATATATATATCTTTTTACCTTCAACAACATTGAGGGTTAGTTGTCCTGGAATGAAGACATACACATACATACATACATATAATGAAGTGCATTACAAGTGCATTATTTTTCATTGAAGTGGCAAACGGACCACTTTATTATATGATTCAATGGGTCATCATGGTAGTAAAGTATTTTATAGTATCTACTATTATGTTAGAATAGACTCAGCTGAGTATTTATTATTATTTTCTAGATGGAAAACAGAAACTATTGTACAAGCTTATATGGGAATATTAGTAATCAATATGATCAAATGAATGGGAACCTGTTTCTCAGAAACTATAAGAGATAAGAACATAATTTTTTATACTACAAATAGCTAGCTTCAAAGCATGCTAAGTTTTCATTAAAAACCTCGATTAAATTTGGCTAGTTGCAGTGCTGCGCTAGTAACGATTGCACACAAAAGTTTCTACTTACTCAGTTGTCAAATCCTCTTTTAATCAACCGAAATACTCATAGTTGCCTCAATAGTGGTTCAATTTGTAAATAATGAGAGAGTGTGTGTGTGGCAGAGAGTAGCGCGAGTAAAGTTAGACTGCTGTCATCTTTTCTCGGTGGCTTGTTAACACTCTACTCGCAACTAGCCAACATGATTATATTGGGCGAATTCGCTTACAATTAGCCTATTCGCTGGCTTGTAGCTCGCCTACTAGCCAAGTGTAATTGAGGCTTAATGCTCATTTAGAAAAATGAACGAATTTTGGGTTCAAAAACTATTAAACTCTATCAATATAGAAAATCTTATTCCTACATTGTCAGCTAGATTTCTGTTAACCTTATTTGCTTACAATTGCCTTCTCATTTCCTTACTCAAATACAAAAATTCCAAATAATGTGAGAGCTACAATAATCTAATCGATCTATCCACTTAGAGTATTTACATTTGTTCTCTATACGATTATACAATAGATACATTGCCATATCATTACCTTCTTTTCTTCCTAGTTTTGTTTTTGTCTCTAATGGAAACCAACTGACCACACGACCACAATTTACCATCTCTTCACATTCTCTATACTATTTCTTGTATATCAAACTCACTTGAACCCTTTTGTTTGTTCGGAACAGAACAAAGAACAAAAGCTTTTAAGTTTTCTTCAGTAAACAATATTGATGTTGTTGACTTGTCCGGCGTGAGGTCGCTCTTAACCACTTATGTGCTCCGGCTAGCTTTCTTTGTTTTCTGTTCACACTCATATTTCACGCTTCAAGCTACACACTCTGGGTGCCTGCCATCATCAACTGTTCCCACGCGCATTTCTTCATTATGTTTGTATAGGAAACATGTAAGAACAAGGTGACGAGAGAGAGGACGAGAGGTGCACCACAAGACCAAAGGATACATGGTGCAAAATCCACACAACGACTTATTAGTTATTGGTAGCCCACAAAAGAGCCACTGTCGCAACCACTGATGCCACAATTTCGACAATGTTTGCCTAAACAATGGTATACTCTTGTAGTGACAACAATCATGACATGGCACATAACATCAGCAGTGGCAGCAGCAACAGCAGCAGCATAACATTTCATAGAGAGGCGTTTATGCAACGCCATTTTGTTTATATTGACATACATACACACAAATATAAATCAGCACATATACTCGTACACATAGATACTATAACTCATACATACAGGGAATAATGACGCACATAACTAAAGTGAAATGTAAGTGAAATTTTGAAAGCGAAAACGTTTATTTTCTCTTGTTATTGTTGGTTGATTTGAGGAACATTTGAATTTGGCTTCATTTGGTTTGCTATTCGGTTACTTTTGCTTTACTTTCGTTTGGTTTGGTTTGGTTTTGTTGAATTTGTTGAGTTTTGGTTAGGTTTGGTTTGGTTTGGTTGAGTTTGTTGGTTTTTTGGTGTTTGGGCTTGAATTGGGGTTGCTTTTGAATTTAGTTACGTTGCCTTGTGGCATTCAAGCATGAAATCAAATAATTTGCATTTGTAACGTTTTGAAAATTTTAGTAAAATGTTATTTCTTCCTGTTTTCCTTCCGTCCGTCCTTCCTTCCTTCCTTCCGGAATACACTGACATACTATATGTACAAACACACACCCATCAATTTATATGGACAAAAACTACAATTCGTTGTTATATGTAGTAGTTCTACTACATCATGTTAAAAAGATTCATATGAATGAGAATTCGCACTTTTGTATGTAAATTTTAAGCATTCATTATAACCAAGAAGCCCCATCATCAACACCATCATGTTGCGCTGACAACGGTTGGTCTTATATGTTACATACAAACCTCTAACCTAACCTCCTTTGTGTGTCCTTTGTCCTCCCAACCATCAAGCAAACTCTTCATATGAAACATATGTCAAATTCAAATTAAATGTTTTTCCCCTTTTTTTTTTCTTTTTTGTTCGCCCGCTTTCTGTTGTTGTAGTTATACTAACAAACTAAACGAAACGAAATGAAAATGGAAATTTATATGCGGTAACTTTTTGCCACACACACACGCCCATGCGTGCCCACTCTTCGTTTGTATATTCTTGCCACACACACACACACATAAATACACACACAAAAAAAGCTTAAAGCATTTGACGCGCTTTGCCTTGTTTACCCTTTCAGGGCGGTAAACGAGCGAACGAACGAACGACGATCGCTTGTTGGCACAAAGTTTTTCTCAAAAAACTAATAAAATTTAATTCTACCACAGATTAGCAAACTGATGAATCCAAAAGTATTATAGAATAGAAGAAGGGGAATGTGGAACTAGAGTGATGATACGCCCCATAAGACAGAGTTAGTCAGCAACAGCATCAGCATCAGCAGCATCATTCTATAGTTGTAACTGAATTGAAACGATGAGAGAAAGTAAGCTTAGATAGTTTAGTTTAGGTTTATTTAGTTAAGGTTTTTTTTATACTTGTCGAACAACAAACTCATATGTGTAGAAACATGAGAATTTTTTACGCGCTTAGAACTTTTCTTGTTAGCTTGATGTTCCCTTCTAACCATAGTTGTCTTCTTGCCTTGCCAGATTAAACCATGAATGAAATTTATTTGCGAAAAAGTCATGTTTTTCATTTTGTTGTAAATTTTATCATCGACAGTTGGACTGACGGTGAACATGAAAGAGGTGCATCTATGTAGTATATCTTCACCAGAGTTTTCTGGGTATTCCAAATGAACACGAAAAAAAATGTCTTTTTCATGTTTGTTAAATGCATTTTATTGACGTTGAAAGCAAACAAGAAACAATAAGAGTGGTTAAAAAACCAAGACACGAACTTTATTTGTTTGTTTAGGCATCATGTTAATGGAAAAGTATACATATATCTATGCGTTTAAGGATATTCTTCCCCTTAGTTTCAGTTGAAAGCAGTTAATATGTGGTAAGAAGTTAGACAACAATATTTGCTTCAATAAAATGGAAAAATATTCCATTTCACTCCAGCAATAACAAGTACTATAACAAGGAAGGTAACAAACCTTGAGTTGATACTAAAAAGTTTTCCACTTACAAAAAACACAAAAATAAGGAAAAATAACAGGCATCGTCGCATCTTGCAACAGACACATAAACTTCTATTGTACTTCTTTAAACTTTTCTTATTTGTTTTCACTAAAAAATAAGAAAAGTTTTAACTTACTGGCAGTGAGCGAAATATAAGAAAGAAATCTTTAAAGATCGAAGTAAATTTTGTATCATATAAATAAAATATTAATTATTTTACAAAATCAAAATCAAAATTCTAGGATTTCTTGCAAAGATTCTACGCCTGGACCAAGCGTTGGAACATTGGAATAAATGCAGAGAAATCGACGAATTGTGTATTAACATTGAGGCGTGGCTCTTGTCCAATTGTCAACTTTGACTCCAGTTTCATCCCGCAGGTGGAACAAGTCCGTTACCTGGGACTGATCCTGGACAAACGCCTCACATGGCGAGCTTACATTAAGGCCATCACCACATGCTGTTATGCAAAGTTGCGTATGCTTGACTGGTTGCTACGGCCATCCAATAAATAGTCGCTCAACAACAAGAGGACAATTTACAAACAAATAGTGGCCCCTCTCTGTCTTTACGCAATACAAATATGGAATAACGCTGCTACTAGCAACGTTCAGAGAGTTCAAGTCTGTCAAAAGAAGGCACTTCGCTCCTTGGTTTGTGCGCAACACTATTTTCAGCAGAGACTTAAAGCTGCACATGGTGTGCGACGAGGTCCTGGAAAACAGTAAACGTATCGGCAGAGACTACAAAGTCACCCAAACTGCTTGGCGGCAGCCCTCACCCATGAAAAAAACAAAAACTACCGAATGGATTTTCAAACGGTTTTCACCAATGAACGGAGTCATTCATTAGGAAGGTTATATGTGTATAATTTTTAAGGTTCTGAATAAATTGACTGAAATATGATGATAATTATTGAACGAAAAATCATGTCAATTGGATGCTTTATAGGCGTGCACCAGTCAATACAGTCATATGGAAACAATGTATTACTCATTTGAAATGTATAGAATGTATGTATGTATGAAGTGTGTATGAGTGTATGTCAAATCTCTGAGGAAATATTTTCGCTTTACTAGTTGTTAATAATATTCTAAAAAAGTCTTATAAATGCATAATAATCCTTCTGCCAAAGCTTCATGGAATCAATTTAAGAAATAATATTATTTAACATTTTGTCCACTAAATTCATCATACAATACAAATTTAACAAGTCAACATTATATCATTACACTTAACCACAATAATTAGTCTATAATTGAGTGATTTGCCTTAAGATCGATCGATGCAAGATGACATATGATACACGTAGTACATGAAGAGATGGAAATTATTGTCAATCAGACCACCAAGATACAGTTGCAGATGCCACAACATGGAACAATAACTTGACACATTAATTACAGCAACTGTCGCTAACATTTCAAAATAACACTGAATGGCACTTTCAATTGCAACACGAAAGAGCAATTGCCTAGCAACACATGAATACTACAATACATTGAATGTGCAATAGCAACAGCAACATCAGCAACAACAATAAAAGGCACTAGCATTAGACTAATAGTAGGCAGAAGTAGCAGAATCAACAGTTGACAACTTGAGCGAAAGATGATGTATTCAGTCATTGGAAGGCATCATGGCATCATGCAGGCAACCAACAACAACAAACCATCTATCGAAGCAACTATGAGGCATTCAGCCAGTCAGTTAGAGTGTAAGTCAGACTAATGATTGAGCACATTGCCTTAACTGAGTGACAGACGAAATGTCATAACTAACTGACTGATTGTTTGTCACTTTAGTACAGAGAGTCAGTACATATATGACTTTCCTAACTTTCAGTTCTTCTATATTTTGCTGAATAATAAGCACCATCATCATCATCATCACCATTGCTATCATTCATTGATTTGTGCTCATATATCAAAAAACAACAATAAATGCAACTGAGATGCACTTGAAGGCAATTTCTGTCAGTTTATGAAATGACATATGGATGACATGACCAGCAGCATATTTTTGAAATGAACTTCAAATTCAAATCAGAATTGAAGTTACTCAAACTTATCAGTTGTTGTTATGTTGCTTATACAATATATTGTAAACAACAATAAATATCATAGTTAGACGCAATAAAATGATGGCTGCTGTTTGCAAGAAGTTGCTGACAATGTTGACAATGGTTCCGCCACCACAATCAGCAACATCATTCTCTCTTCAACATGTGGTAATGTTAAACTTTGGTTTGACTTTGGTTGATGATGCCTTGCTTTGTCAAACAATTGTCTATCATTTTGTATGAGTAACTTTGTAAGTATGTGTGTCTATAAACATTTGATAGCAACATTTGTTGACTTTAATATCTTTGACAAGCGTTAAAAGGCAAACATCAACAATACGTTAGTATGATTGAAGCATAAACACATATGAAGTTGCTATCCAATGCCACTAGACTCTCCTCACATGTGTCTACACATTCATTCATATGATTATGAGTGTGAGTGTGTTTCGTTGGCCTCTTTTGTCAATTGCATGACAAAAAATAATGTTGACAGTTTTGCATTATTGCATGTTGAGTGCTGCCGCCGCCTGTTATAATTGTTGTTATTATTTTGTTGCTGTTAATATTGCATTTTAATGTTAATTTTGAGTGTGTAATGTTGCTGACAAACTGAATGAAGTTGAAAAAATTTAATGTGCTGGAAAATTGTCATCAACATTTACCGAGATCAGATTTCAATCACGCATATGATGAAGTTTTTATTTTTTAAGTGGAACATTTTAAATTAATTTCAATTTTTTGGTAAAGCAAACTGTTTTTTTTTTGTGTATTAAAGTTCCTGAATATACTAAAAAAAAAGAAAAAGAAAGCTAACTGGAAATATGCTAATTAGGCGTGGCTGTATAAAGTTAATGCTCTTAACGCTTTTATTCACAGGAAAAACTTTCTATTTTATATTCAGTCAGTCAGTCATTCATTCATTCTTTCCTTAGTTTTATTCTTTCAATTTTCAACATTTCGGCAACAGAAAAAGTCTACGAAGAGCCACTTAGGAAAAGGGCACTTAATTTGTACGCGAAATACAATGAGAAATGACTGAAGGAAAGACAGACAGGCAAATGATGAAGAGACTGACAAAATCGTTGACTTCACAGACTAACTTATTTTTTGCGCTTGACCGCGCCCGCTCAGGCATCAAGCAACCATCTAAAGAAAGGAAAGATTCATTCAAAGTAAGCCAAAACCGATGTGAACCTAACCAACAGTCAACGTACTTTTGCTTTTGCATTTTCCAGCACAACAACTACAACAGAAATAACTAACTTTTACTTAGACTTATTGTCACTTGGCATCCTTTGACATGGCATCTTTCCCCTACCTTCGTTGTTGTCGTCTTAGTCATCGACCGCAGTTGGAATTCATTGCCACAAATTGCCTCAAGAACCAAAATTTCATATTAAAAGCAACGAGAAGAAATTCAAATTAAGAGGCACTGAAAACAATAATTGCTGAGTGAAATGTTTAAGATTGCAACATGTTGCACAAACATCAAAGAATGTCAGTCATATGATAGAAGAACTCAAAAAATACAGTGTTAATCGGCTACCAAAGTCATATGTGACATGTTTCATCCAAAACTAAAGAGTTAAGACCTAAGGTTTCACCTTCTTTACTACACAGATGTTAATACACAAATGCAGTAGAATTATTTGACACCATGCTATACAGTCTTTTCTAACACCTTCATTCGACACTGAATCGCAATTAAAAAACTTTTGCACTCAGAGGAGAATGTTTTTGCAATGACGACGACGACAACAACAATTTCCACTTTTAAGTTAAAATTACCTACAAAAAAAAAAAAAGAAAAAATGAAAGGAAAATGAAAATGGAGAAAAACAAAAAAGTTTATCCCAGCTTTGTTGCTACTACTGCGCAAAGCTGTTGAAGTTGAATGGTGTTTGTTGCGCTTGCTTACCTTTGGATGGTTGTTCTTCTATGTTAGTTGGTGCCAGTGACTTTTCACCGAGTGATGTCATTTAACTGTGACGTCACTGAGTTTAAAGTGTTGAATATCTTGAATGGAGAAGCAGCAGTAGCAGCAGTAACAGTCATGCATCATGTTGGCCACAATTTCCTGAGACTTTTGCGGTTTTTGTGTCATTCTTTATTTTACTCGGTTTGGTTCGTTACCATAATGAATACAACTTACTTAGCCCAACATCATCAAATCTAAGGCAACACACTTTAGTTATTGTTCGTGTGCCCTAAGTTAAGCCGGCTCATCATTAGGATAATTATGTTGTAAAATAACACAAAGAAAGAAAAGAAATTGCAAAGAATCAGATTACTTTGAAGTTGTTAGGGATAATACTACATACTAACCTGTCTCTCTCTCTCTCTCTACTTTTTTTTTGGTTTGCAACTTAAAAACATTTTTGAATACAATATTTTTCAATAATACTTATTACGGAAGGATGAAAGCCTCAAAGTCATCACTATCATGATTATTATTATTATTATTATGATGTCATGTTTATGAATGCTGCAGTACCTCCTCCTTAATTATTAACATTTTTAGCCTGAAGTTGAAGGAAGAGAAGATCAATGTTAGCTGTCATGTCTGTTTCTGTTAAAGCTTCTTCACCAGATGATGATGATTATAATGAACAAATAACTGACACAAGTCAAGTCACTGGCAACAGACACATACACACGGACACACAAATACAAATTCATTTATCCTTCTTCCTTTATATATAGTAGTATAAACATTATGCGTCTTAACATTCACTTTCCCACTGACACTACACTCCACTACTCCTCTCTTTCTCTCTCTCTCTCTCTCACTCCATTTACTATATTATTTCTTTATTGGCTTTCTCTTTTTTAATAAGCCCTCATTCTGTCATTCATTCATCAAACTACATGTAAGCAACAACAGCAACAACAACAACCACAACATTAGATGAGCAGAAGCAAAAGCAGCAGGAACATCAACATCAACATTATTTTGTTGTTTACTTTTCGTTTGACATTCTTTTAATGAGCTATTAAAAAAAAATAAAAGAAAATTAAGCTGCAAAAGAAAACGAAAACCAAAGGCAAAATATGTCTTCATGAAAACAGTAGCATAATCTTTTCTTTTTTAGCTTCCATTTTTCTCTTTTTGCGTTTAATGTTTTTCTTCGCTTTCAATTCACTCAACTCGTGCTCGTGCTCGAGCTCTTGTCTTGTCTTGTCTTGTCTTGACTTGACTTGTTATCCTTATGATTATAATAAGTATTCATTCACCATTGTCGTTGTCGTCGCGCTGACTTTATTATTATTATGATATTTTTCTTTGTACTACTTTTCATTTCTTTTATGATCCTTTCCTTATTTAATCTTAGTTGAGTGGAAGTTTTCTTTCACTATTCACTGGTTGGTCTCATTGTAAAATTCTTGTTGTCTTTATATTCTTTTTTTTTTCTTTCTTTCTTCTTACATAACACGTTAAATGACATCCGAATAGTGTGTGGTCCTGTTTTGGGGTTAGACTTCTGACTTTCTTAAATAATATAAGTTTATTAAGCGTGTTGTTTTGACAACAATTTTATTGAATCATGATTGTAAAGCATCGATGGGTGACTTCAAAATTATCGTGTTAAATATATTCTTTCTTCGAACCGTCGTCTTCATTTTTCATAAGTCACTTGAAGTTGTTAACACTTTTCAATAATGTCATAAACTAAAAGAAGGCATTGTTATCTCAAGTGTAACAGTAGAACTTTTATTAGGATTCCTTTTCCTTTTTTTAATATTAATCAATATAATTAAACGTAGGTATGTCAAACTTAAATCTTCTATGTCGTTTTGCCCCATGTCGAGCCTTTCCTGGCACACTCGTGCATCATATCATTACCTTGGATACCGCAGGAAACTGGCACCCACATAAGCGTGATAGAGGCTTGCCGAGCTTGATAAAGAGCTTCTACCGTACCTCGTATGATTTTACTCATGAAGCTATACACCGACAGAGTCTTGATAGCAGCCTGGTTGTGAACATTAATCGATATGTGCCTTGGGGTTAATTAACTTTGCTGTCTGCCAGATCGGGTATATTTCTGCCTGAAACACGCTGCACCAGTCAGGTAGACGAACCGATAACTGAGCTGTTAGCTTCTCCGTGAAGATACAACTATCGCAATTCAATTTGGTTCGAGATATAGAAATTACGATTAATAGAATTTATGGAAGTATGACTGCATATCTAAAAATATGGCCTTTGCTTATATCTTTAGAGACCAATACCTGCAGTCTTAATATAAATAAGTACATACACGTAACTAAGCATCTTTTAAATACTTTTAATTCTTGGAAAATATGGCAAAAGGGTATTCGATTTTGTCATATTTTTATTATAAAATAAATCATCAATATTTGCCATTTTATCACTTCACTTTAGTGAAAAATATATCATGTATTAATTATAAATTATCCGGAAAGAAGAAAAGATGGGGAAAAACTTAAGTGTTAAAATCAATATTTTCATTTATGCCAAACGTTTTTGCATTTTAACATTCACATACACTTGCATACATAAAAATATACTCACATACACACAGACACAGGAACTGTGTTGCTTTTTAACAAAATCTTGAGAATAACATACAAAAACCTGATAAAATATCTACATATTTTAATTAAAATCTGATATGTTTACCAAAACAAAAAGCAATAACAGAAATGATGACGACAACAAGAATAATAAGAAAACTTAAAACAACATCAACATCAACAGCGATAACAATAACAAGAAGTAACGATAAGAAATAACTTCAATATATGGTAAGAGTGAAAATGATAGCAGGGGGACAAGTGATGAAATGAATAATGTAACGAAAGATGAAAAACCCTCACACATGAATCTCTTAAGCGGCCAATAGATGACAAATATTATTGTACAAACTAGTGGTTTGGTTTTAAAGATATGGCATGGGGGGGTGACCTTTCAGACGAACTAAGGCTACTCAAATGTCTCTTAATTTTAGATATCACAATGGAATCAATCAAAAATCAAACATTTTTAATTTTTCATACATACAAGCCATGATCCTTCCCCTCACAAGTTGTGAGAGTCAACAAACAAATTAAAATTGTACAATCAATCGCATAATGGGTGGCCGTCATAATGTGTCTAGGATTTTGATCTCACTCAGCATCATGCTCAGCAGCTTGTGTGGTTGATTCTTCTTTGGTTGTTTTGTTGATTCTTCCATTCGTTGTTCGCACTCAGCATTAGTACGCTAGCAACTATTTTCACTTTCTCTTTTATTTATGTTTCTTTGTGAAGGTATGCGTTCTGTCGCAGAACAAATTTCTTTGCTATATTTCACTATACTCAACGCAAGCCGAAAAATTATGAACAAACACGCAATACGTGAAGAAGACAAAGAAAAATGTCGGCAGAACTGCGAGCTGTTGCTGGTACAAGCAGCTTGGCTACCACGTGGGCATCTTCTTCCCATTGTCAACAAACAAAAGTTGGGAAAGAGAATGCAGTCACAAAAAAGCTGAGTGAGAACAAGGCTTGCCCTGTATGGCCAGCGGCCTGCATATCCTATTCTATCTAATTGTGCTGCTAAAAATTACTAATTTTTTATAATTTTTTGTCATTTTGCTCAAATATTTTAATCGTCTGAATAGTAATTATGCAATAAATATCTTATTTATGTTAATTAGCAATATCTTTTCACAATATTTTCATTTCACAAACTATTACGCAATACTCCACTCAATATACATGTATGAGCCGCTTAACACATGCAATTCTCTTATCTCTAAGGAGTTTTTTTGCTGTAATGTAATAAGAAAAAGGCAGCCTTCTGCAATCTCAGTACTTTGAAAAATATTAAAATCAAATAAAGAATAAAAAAAGAATATATGTATGGAAGGGAATAAAGAGATTTATGCAAATATACTTACACATACATATGCAGTTGTGTGTACATTATGCAACTTTTCTACATGCTTTATGCAACAACCAACAATCTACGAGTGCATATTTTCGTACTTTCAAGTTCCATTTTTCTTTATGTTGCATACTTTTTGGGGCTTTCGTTTGTAAGCCGCGTACATTCACTCAGAAATAGGTAGTAGTAGTAGTAGTATGTGAGTTATGTATTGTTGTGAGTTTCTTAGTCAAATAAATGAGAAAAATATGAAAATATTTTTATATTTTCGCAATATGCAGAAATGACGCTTTGGATTGCATTGTAAGAAATCACAACAACAACAAAATAACAACACAAAATTGACAATAAGAACAATAATAAATAAATGAATGAATGAATGAGTGAGTGAGTGAGTGAGTGAGTGAGTGAGTGAATGAGGGAATGAGAAAGTGAATGGATAAGTGAATAAATGAATGAATAAAAGTACGCATTGCGCTATTTTAAACGGAAGAAGGCACGGAAGCAACAACATCCGTCATCATTTTATTTTGTATCTTTTGTTTATTTGTTTTTCTTACTTGTTGTATTATTGGTCTTCTTGTTGTTATTTTTGTTTTGTTATTATTATTGTAATTGGTTGTTGTCAATGCATACACTGCAATGGTAAGATGTGCAACAGG
Organism: Amiota communis; assembly: GCA_037043315.1. Taxonomy (NCBI): domain Eukaryota; kingdom Metazoa; phylum Arthropoda; class Insecta; order Diptera; family Drosophilidae; genus Amiota; species Amiota communis. The sequence continues at coordinate 624,796 of JBAMAV010001157.1, read as the reverse complement.
ATATACAGGATATGCACAGGATATCGAAAAAATATGCATGTCATAAATTCACTCGTCGTTTAATACTCACTCATATTTATGTGCAAGCAAAATCCTCAACTGCTGAACTGCTTTCCACAATTGTATGTAAAACACTGAATTATTATTCGTTTTTCACCATTTATTTCTTTATTTGTTTTTTCTTCATTTTATTTATATCTTTTCTTTGTTTACACGCTTCATCTGTATCTTTTTTTTTTGAAAGAAAGACAATCTTCTTTCAATTTATATATACAATACTTAGTAAGAGAAAAAGTACTTAAAGAATTAAAAATGTGAGTTTTCATGTGATTATTTAATTTTCTTAAAACTTATATAGCAGATAACAGATCTACATATTTTACTTTGTGCTCATTAAAACAACAAAGCCAAGAAGTGTAGTAAAGCGATTCAGAATGTTGATTACTTGTGACCCATCCCGGCTTTACGAAAAATAAGATATATTTAAATTGTTTATTGTATATATTGTCTTGTACTTATGATCCCATTACCAATTAGGATTCCCATATTTTGATTTACTTTGGTGGGAGTAATTCAATTGGTGTTGTGAATATAAAATTGTCGGGAAATAGATTACCAGCATGTGGCAACATCTCCTTGTACGCTGAACTTATGGTTAATTTTGCAATACTAGCAATGTCACCAATTTCTTTTTGGGATCGCTTTTCTGCTGATGCTTGTGATGCAATGAATATAGCAGCCGCAGCTATTGATATAGGTGCACGGCCAGGAACAATATCCATATCCACTGCCTTTTTAGCAATGTGTATGGCAGCGCATTGGATGACACTTGGCAAATTCAAATTCGTGCAAAATCGAGACATGTAATCAGCAGATGTTATTGGCTCAACATTGGTATCAAGCGCTTTCAAAATCAATTTAAAGCAACGACCAATTTCCTTCTTATTGGTGTTGCTCACGGCGCATATTTCCTTGATTGTGCGCGGCACTCCTTCTTGACGACAAGCAATATAAAGGCAAGCAGATGCCTTGGCATCGTTTTTGCGTCCCCTTAGAGATTTGTTACCCTGCAACTGCTTGAACAAACAATTAGCACGTTCTTTAATTGTTCGGGGCAGATTTAAACGATTTGCCACTAAAGTAATCTCCGCGAAAGACGTGATAAGAGAACGATTTAAGTAGCTCATTGTTTGGCGACTTTGATATTTTGGGATACCATTTTTATCGAATGATGCTGCCCCAGCGCTTGAACCAATCATAGTCGATTGATTACCACTATATAATAGTGGATTTTCAGGATCACCACCTGCAGTTGAATGTGTTGAATTTCTGACTGTATGCCATTCAGAGCTTACGTCAATGTCACGATCGCCAATCACTGAGCTACACTCAGGACAAATTATATCACTAGCGTGTTTATCTTCCATCAATATCGCAGAATCGTATTTTGAGGTTGAAGCCATTTTTCGGTTCACTTTTATTTAAATTTACAAAATTTACTTTTCTTTAAAGGAAAAAAAATTTACAATTTCTTATGAAGTGATGAACAAAATTGACAGTTTGTGCTTTTCAGTGTTATAAAACACTACTCGATTAATTAAATCAGGGCTGATTATTTGGCAAACAGTGCTTTGCCTTTTGAAAATACCCCTAAGTCGGCAAGCCTGGTGCAACCCGGTAATCTTCTTCTTCTAATATAAAAGACTAGTGTCACGATGTTAGTGTTCGCACTCCTCCGAAACGGCTAGACCGATTTTTGTTTTTTTTTTGTATATTTGGTAGGTATGAGCATAGGTCCACATCCCATTTTTTAATATCGATTTTTGTATGAACAATATCCAAATATTTTAACCGTCGTTCATTGACATGAAGTGTCGTGTCATTTTGACATTTCATTCTGCATTCCTTATGTATGTATCACAACAAAGTACTTGGACTGTGAAGAAGTATATTATCAGCATAGCGTTTTTCACCAGTATGTAGAACAATATCAGTTACATTTAATTGAGAAAATGAATGGTTGGTGGTTTTATACTTTTATCGGCGGTCATCGTCTACAGCGCTCCATTCGTCTTTCGATCCCATCCTCACATATCCGTTTGATGTTCATCAAAGAATAATATGTGTATGGCAGCATATGCTCTATTACACTGTTTTTTGAGCGAGGGTGTAGCAATGCGTGGTGGGAAAGCTAGTTTATATACCTATATAATTGGTTCTTTTTTTCCTACAAATTCGACCTGCATGCTCAAATACAAATGTCATTTAGGGTATCACCCTTATATACTGACTAGGTACATACAACACATTGATGGAAATTCCCAAAAAAAATCATAGGTACATAGTGTACAAGACTTTTATTATACTCTTAGGCATACATATGATATGTAGGTGCAGTAGTTTTTTACCTGTCATTGCAAGCAAGCTCAGACAATCCAAATTAATAATTATACTATTTATGCTTCGAAAAAAAAGATTATATTTAAATGGTTTAATTTTTTATTTAATATTTCATTGAGTACTAATTAAAAATAATTGAATACTTTATATAAAGATAAAATTTATACATCGATGCCCTTTCTCAATGCAAAAGTTTTTTTATAATGTAGGGAGTTTTTCAATTGGTGTAGCGAATTTAAATGTATCAGGAAATAGTTTCGTAGCGTGTGGAAACATTTCCATATGGTTAATTCTGCAACGCCAGAGATGAAATGATGCTGGTACCTGCTCCAATGATTGTAGTTAAGTTACTTCCGCCCAATAGTGGATTTTCAGGACCACCACATCGATTGGGATCAGATCTATTTGAATCCGAGTTGCAGAATGTACGCCATTCAGAGCTGACATCAATAAATCGATCTCCAACTACTAGGTATAAACATAAACAAAAACTTGAAGGTAAATCGCACCAATAATCGATGGAGACTAAAAATATAAAATTCTCGGAAACCTTTTATCTCTCGCAAATGATTTCTTAGAAATAACTCAGAATCGTAACCGTATAATAATAAAAGTAGATTTTTTAATTAGTGAATAATAAAACATTTTAGTAGAGCGATATGAAGTCTCTATACAATATTAATAATAATATATTTAATATTTCAATAAAATTTTCGATAGAGTTCCATATTTTTTTATGATGATAGTTTTTCGCAAAAATAGCATAAAATATTGCTGTGGTTATTTAGAATAGTAACATGGGATGATTATATTGCAGTGTACATTTATCTAGGTTGCAACCTTCCGTTTAGAAGGTCATTAGGATGAAACCTCTTTAAACGACGTCGCCTGGCTTAGTGCCGCCGCAAGGCTGTTTGGGTTGTTTTGTAGCCTTTGCTGCATGATTTCATCTCTCACAGTGAGCATTTTGAGATCCCTGTGCAGAATGGTGTTGCGCCCAAACCATGGAGCCTCAGCTATGCAACGCAGTGCCTTGTTTTGACAGGTTTGGACTCTTTGGATGCTACTGGCAGCAGCCGTTGTTGAACGACAACTTGCTGGATGGACGCCTGCGCAGTTTTGCTTAGCAGCATGCGGTAGTGGTTCTAATGTGTACTCGCCATGTAAGTCACTTGTCCAAGATCAGTCCGACGTAATGGACTTGGTCCACCTGCGGGATGATTCTGGAGTCATAGTAGACAACTGGACAAGTGTCACGTCTTATGGCAAAAACGCAGTTCGCCGATTTCTCTGGGTTTATTCTAAGATTCCATCGCTTAGCCCAGGCCTGAAATCTTCGCAAGAAATCCTGTATTGATTCAGATCGTTCTTGCGCCGAGTAAGAGTTTACAAGGATTGCTGTATCATCCGCATATTTAGCGATAGTGGCTTCATCAGGATCAACTGTTTGGTTGTCTGGCGTATATAGCGAGTAGAGAAAGGGTGCTAGTACACTGCCTTGCGGCACACCGGCTCTAATGCTTCTTACCGATGACTTCTTGTCACGTACGTTAACGAAGAAGGTTCGTCCACAGAGATAGCGTTGTAGTAGGTTGAATTGATTAGCTGGAAGGAGGCGTTTGATCTTGTGAAGCAGAGCGTCAATCCATACCCTGTCAAAGGGTATCAAGACATCCAAGAATACCGCAGAGCAGTATTGATTTAGCTCAAACGCAGTGATAACGTGCTGAACGACACGATACAGCTGTTCTGGCGTGATAGTAGTAGCTCCGCGTTACAAATCTGTGGTTCCGCTGCTGCCAGTAGCATCCAAAGAGTCCAAGCCTGTTGTGCTCTAAAGCCAAATTGGTGGATAGGTATGGCTCTCTGGATATCCCATACTTCCATCAGTTATGATGATAGTGTCAACACATCAATCGTCAACAATTTAGAATGAAAAAAAAAAACAAAAGGAATTTCTACAATGTATGCTACACAGATTTGGTCAAAAACGGACGCAGAAGTCTATATAGAAACACCAAGAGCCGCCTATGTGGGTGCCAGGGCATAAAAGTTATCTTGGAAACAAAGAGGCAGATGAACTCAACATCATTTGCATGATTATAGTATAGTGATGATCGTAAGTTTGATTGTTATTCAGTAAATCAAACTCCTTTAACAAATATAAGTTCATGTGTCAATTTGCAATATATGTATGTAATGAATTTTGTGCATGATTGTCATTGATACCACTATAAAGGCAGATGATTTCAACTCGAGATTTGTTTAGTTTTCATATTTAAAATTTCATATTTTTCGGAAATTTGAAGTAAGTCTAAAGTCTATGAATTAAAAATGTTAGCAGATCCATAGTAGCTTATAATTTCACAAACAAATTCTGGTCGAAAAACCATAATATGCAATGGATAAAAAGCAACTAAATGTGACAAGTCATTAAAGCTTTAGCAAGGTCAAATGCTATTGAGTTTTATTTTCAATAAAAAAAATGTGCCAATAAAAATAAAAATCTACGAATTTCATCAATATTTTTTTTCTTTTATGTAACTAATGAATGACAGATTATCAACAAAATCAAATCACTGCCATAAATCAATCATGTAAAAACATTTCATTAGCTTCATTATATCCCAACCCCCAAATACTATTATGGAAAAAAACACATGTGTAATTCTATTTTATTTTTTTTACAAATTCATGTAAATATTTTTCAGCATTTGGTATTTGGTTAAAAGTCAATTGAATTTAATTTAATAAAATTTCATCACATTTTTTTCATTTATTTGTTTTTTTCTAGTTGCCTTACCAAATCATAGAAATGTATTTTGATCTTTCAAATTTTTGGGGTTTGTTTCCCTTTACAATGAACAGAAATTTTTTGAAAAAGAATCTAGAAAAATATGTCTAGATGAGGCGCCTTAAATGAGTTTTATTTTGATTTCTTATGCTCAATTAAATTATTAACACTCTACCTTGACTGCATGGCGTCATCGCCATCAACACCATCATGATGATGATCATCATAACCAACATAGACAAACATTAATTGGCGTCAATCTTTAATAAAAATCGATTTTTAACTAGACGAGTTTCTTTCAATCAAATCGAGCATAGAAAAATACTAGGCAATGTGAAAACAAAAAAATTATAAATGAAATCTCACAAAAAATCAATATGCATATACCCAGTAGCGTAATTTAGCAACCCGCCCTGGGTGACACTTTTATAGTGGCTTTACAGTGGCTGGTATCACGAGAATTCGGTTTTGTGCTTTACAGTGCTATTTTAGTATCAAGATCAGCTGTTTTTTGTTTTGATTATGTGTGGAAAACACCAGACAATCACCAAAAACGATGTCATTATCAAAATGCTGCTAACTTACATGGAAAAATTTCCCAACACTGCTAATAGTGACCTTTCGAAAAAACCGAATCTAAGTGTATCAATTTGATATTCGAATTCTTCACTCGAATCACATCTACAAGAATAAGTTCGTGTAGTGATTGAGCACGTTCAGCAGGACCAATCGACTTTTTGGTGTTAATTGTGACTGTCAATTTTACAAATTCCTTTACAATACTGTTAATCAACAAAAATTGCCAAAAAGTTCTAGAAATTTAGAATTACTGTATACTGTAGTCTTTTAAATTGAAATATGTACCTAAATAAGAGGCGGCGAAATTTTTCTGCGCCTAAAACCGACGCTACGCCAATGCATATACCCTTCATTTCGATATTGTGTTACATTTTCAAATGGATCAAATGCTACTCACTGAGAAGTAGTGCTCTATTATTCCAGCAATGTTTCATTATTTTTATTTACAAAAAATATAATCAATGTTTTCGGGGAAGAAGATCATATTACTTTTCCCTTCTTTTTTCTTTAATCAAAAATATTTTGATGTTTGATGTCCATCAAATATTTATTCAAGTGAAAGTGTCGAAAATCAATATTATTAAACATATGTTAAAAAATATAACCAAATTTATTGCTTATACACTACACAACATTAGCATATTGTCACTTTAGTTTGATATTTGTCCACATCAGAGGAACCACAAAGTCTCTGAAAACGGAATCATGAAAACAATATTCGATCGTCTTCGCTTACTTACATAAAAATCATTTGTCATTAGTTTGAGCAGTAGAATTCATAGAATTGTTATTAGTTATTAGTTTAATTCCAGGGACTGCACAATGTGCAAAGTTAGTAATTTTTATAAATTTCACTAAAAATACAGTACAAAACAAATACTTAATAAACTTCTTCAGCATAGATTTCACGAATATTATTAACTTCAGAGTAAAATATAAAAATGATGCATGTATAATATGTGTGATATGTTTGATTATCATCTTAAATGATTATGTCATATCCAATAATTTTTATATGCAATGTTGCTGTTCCGCTTGCACTTAAATCTCTTTTTAAAAACAAAAGCCCTTTACCTCGCTAGTTATAATGATTTATAAGGCTATAGTGGTGCCGTCCTCGACATATGACATTCCCTTATATTACTATATTTTACTGCTGCTGAGTACAATGTCTATCTCATCCAGAAGATGCAGAACTCTGCACTCGCATCTTGCGGTTTTATTCAGTTCCAGTTTAGTGTATAAAAGTTTACATTATGTTACAATTTGTTTGTCACTATATTCAATAGTACAGAAAATTTCTGCTTCTTGCCGTTTTCGGTCATGTAAAATCTCCAAAACTTCCTCAAGTCAATGACCTCGAAAATAGTTGCCAATTATGATAATGTGTAAACGCCATCCACAATAGATACACATTTACAGACTGCCAATTCGGTGCCCTGTTTAAGTGCTTTTATGAGTTTTGTTTTGATTATAATAATAATAATAATTAGTGTGTGTTCCAACAGAAATCTGCCGAAGATTCCTCTCGGTACTAGAAATCTTCTCCACCCGAAAACATATAAATCGTCACACCAAAAAAAAACTAGTGAGCTGAGTGACTAAACGAACGATATTTCTATACTCTTTTGATCTCTCTGTTTGTCACTAGATACGTGCTTTGGACATATGTAGTATGTATGTACAAGAAATCAAACATTTGCTATGTAGCTAGCTACTGCCATCCTTTTGAGCGATCATTCTTCTATTGCTCTTGGTAGACAAAATATTCTCTTAAACAGTGTCGCCCAAACAGCTTGTCTATGATGATTTTTCATCAATGCGAAAGGATGTATAATGGACAGACAATAGAAAATAATATTTGTCAGCATAAGTTTCAAATATTCCTACAAAAAACAATGATGTAATTAACATTTTTTATAACATTTTTATGTAAAATATTATTATATTTATTGACTAAGTGTTTTGTACTTTGTACTTTTTGCAATAGAATTTTGGTTCAAAATTTATGTTGCTTATACTTATTTTTGCACATGGTTTTTGATTTTTTTTTTTTTTTCGTACTCAGTGAATTACTGCACACACACTCACGTTTACAATATAATTTCTTTACATTAAAAAATTCCCTGGAAAACCTTGTTATTCATACGGCATATTGTCCCAATTATTGACACGTGCACTGCCTACTACTACCGCACCTGAGTTATGTATGTATGTGTTATGCTTCTATTATTATTTCCAGATTCTTTATAACAACAATAATTTTCCCATAAAAAAAATAATACACAATTTACCATGTTTGATTGCTTTTCTATTTAAAATCAAAACAAAAACAAAAACAGAAAATAAATATATGAGAGAGGAGAAATCTGTAATAAAAAACATTAAATGACGTTGCCAAGAAACATTTGGTTATTTTTCACGCGCTTTATTTTATTTTATGCTCACAAATTGATGTTATTTGTCGTCATAAAAAACACAAAATATAATTCCTTTGTGGAGATTTTTCTTTCATTTTTTTCATGATTTAAAATTCTTGATGAAAGTGTGGTAATTTCATTAAACAAAAAAAAAAGAAATATCAGAAACTCTCAACTTATCATTAATATTTGGCATGATAGAAAATTAATGATTTTTAAAAGTGACTCAAAGATATTAAATGACAAGAGTATCAAATATCTCTCATTAGAACAAAACATAACAGAAAAACTTCTTATTGCTTCTAATTAGTTGTCTTTTAGCTTTTCTTTTCATTTTATTAAGTTTGCAGAATCTTCAAATAAATCGATAAACTCTTGCATATTTGAGGCTAAAAATGACTCAATCTATGCCAAATTATATCTGTAGCATAAATCTTTGGAAGCCAAGCAAATCTTTAAGACAAATAAATCAATGAAATAATGGAAAATTTACCCAGAAACACGTAATACAACTAAATCATCCAAAATAATCTCTAGATCCCAAAAAATATAGGTACTAATACGGAAGTAATTCTGCAACCCTTTTACAAGATCACCAAATCACTGTACAAGTCTATTATTTCGCTCTTAACAAAAGAGCTTTTCTTCTAGACAATAAAAATGCTTTTCTTCTAGACATTGCAAGCTAGACCAGGCTTCCCAAAATCATATTTTATATTCTTAAATTACATAGTTTAAATTGCTTTACGAAAAATAAGATTATATTTAAATTGTTTAATTTATATATATTCCATTACCATTTGGTATTCCCATATTTTTCTTTACATTGTGGGAAGTGATTCCACTGGTGTTACGAATATGAAATTTTAGGGAAATAAATTGCGGGCAAGAACTCCTTGTACGTCTGACGTATGGTGAATTCTGCAGCACCAGCAATGTCGCCAATTTCTGTTTGGGATCGCTTTTCTGTTGATACCTGTGAAGCCATATAGATAGCAGACGCAACTTTTTACTCACTGTAAAAAGTCTTTTAGGCATACATATGATATATAAGTTTTCTTTATGCAGTATATTTTTAATGGGCATTGCTATCAAGTTCATGAAATGCAAATGGGTAAATCTGTTGTTTCTTTTTTTCAAAATACCAAAAATTCTAAAATTAGTTTAAATTGCTAAAAATTGTTTAAAAGTATGTAAACAAACTAATCCCTTAGTTCTTGAGCTATTGGGCATACTTATGATATATAAGTTTTCTTTATGCAGTATTTTTTAATGGGCACTGCTATCAAGTTCATGAAATGCAAATGGGTAAATCTGTTGTTTCTTTTTTTCAAAATACCAAAAATTCTAAAATTAGTTTAAATTGCTTTACGAAATAAAAAATTGTGTGTTAATGGTTAATTTGTATATTTTATTGATTGCTTATTAAAAATATTTGAATTCTTAACAAAAAGATAAAATTATTTCACCTTCATGCAGTGAATAGTATTTTAATTTGTCAAGAAGTTTGTAACACCCATAAATATTGTATATTCTTGATCGACTCGACGAGACGAGTTAATTTAGTCATGTCCGTGTGTCCGTCTGTATGTAAACAAACTAATCCCTTAGTTCTTGAGCTAGAGAGCTGAAATTTTGACATGCAATCTTTTTACCATGCACCATGTGCATATGACTATAGCTATTAGTGTATTGAAATAAGTATGAATACCCTAAACTTAAGTAAAACCCTTAACACAATATAATATTATTATATTCTTTTTCACAGGAGCGTGAAGATTATTACAACTTTGGCACAGCCAAAGATAATCTTCTTTATGGTTTATAATGTAGGCAGCTTTTCAATTGGTGTAGCGAATTTAAATGTATCAGGAAATAGTTTCGAAGCGTGTGGAACCATCTCCTTGTATGAGTGACGTATGGTTAAGTCTGCAACACCAGCTACTGTCCCAATTTCCTTTTGGGTGCGCTTCTCATCCGATGCCTGAGAAGCCATGTAGATAGCAGCCGCAGCTACCGATATGGGCGAACGGCCATTAACAATGAACAAATCCATAGCTTTTTTAGCAATATGTGTGGCAGCTCGCATGACTGGATGTGGAAGATTCAATTGAGTGCAAAATCTAGACATAAAATCACCTGTTGTAATTATATCAACTGATGTATTCAGCACATGTAGAACCGATTTAAAGCATCGTCCAATTTCCTTTTTACTAACAGAACTTATGGCGCATATTTCTTTGAATGTCCGAGGTACACTCTCTTGACGGCATCCGATATAGAGGCAAGCAGCTGCCTTGGCTTCGATTGAGCGTCCCCTTAAGTAATTGCCCTCGTGCATCACCTTGAATAGATAATTGGAACGGTCTATAATAGATTGGGTCAGACTTATACGGCCTGACATTGCAGAAATTTCTTTGAAACCCGCTATAAGCGTTCGATCAGAGCTACTCCTTGATTGACGGTTATTATATTTGGCAACACCATTTTGATCAAATGATGCTGCTCCGGTACCTGGTCCAATGATTGTAGTTAAGTTACTTCCGCCCAATAGTGGATTTTCAGGACCACCACAACGATTGGGATCAGATCTGTTTGACTCTTTATTGCTGAATGTACGCCATTCAGAGCTGACATCAATAACGCGATCACCTACTACTAGGCCACACTCTGAACATATCATGTCACCAGCACGATGATCTTCGATTAAAATCGCCTCAGGATGATTATGGCAGCACACTTTCTCTAAGAACCGTTTCTTTTTATTTGAAGCCATTTTAGTATAATATATTAATAAATGTATGAAAATTTCACAAAGGTTTTAATTCTTTTAGATGTTGATGGTAGCGATTATTCACGAGTTATGATCTTTTTAAGTGAATGAACGCCGTATTTATACAAAAATATGTATTTAGGACTTAGAAAAAGGATAGTAGTGACTACCAGGTAAAACTAGTAAATGTACAATTCTTTACAATTGATGAACGTTAGTTTCGTTAATTTTATTGGCTCTTTTCATTTTGATTCTATGAATTCTAGCTGTCAACATTGGCATTTCCTAGAAAACCATTTATCAGTGTTTAGAATAAAAGCAATAAAATCCGACAGTGTATGACATACAGCTGATCAAATGAGATGGTGAAAAACTAAGAAACGAAGAGACAGATGAACTCACTAGGAGGCCAACGAATTTTTCGCACCAGACACATTCTGCGGGCAGTCTAGGACAGTCAGACAGAAGGAAAATCGCACCAATATTTGATGGAAACTAAAAATATAAAATTCCTTTTATCTCGCGCAAATGAACTTAAGAGTACTCAGAAACGTAAACGAATAATAGTGTAGGTAGATTTTTAATTAGTGAATAATAAAACATTTGAGTAGATCGATATGAATATTAATGTTTCAATGGAACTTTCCATAGAGTTCCAAATTTTTATATGATGACTTGCATAGCGCGTTGCTGTGCGATTTTTGTAGTCATTGTTCCTTTCTCGCTCTAATTTTGTTCACGCACATTTGTTTAATTTTTTGCTACTAACGAAAGCAATCATGTTTTTGTTTTTCTTCTCAAATGTTCGAATGTTGTTGTGATTGTTTTCGAATGTTCCCATTTCGATCGAGTGACATATAGAAACGCGCCATCCGTACCATTAAACTTTAAAACATGAACAAACAGAAACGGAGTTCTGTTGCAATTTTGTATTGAAGCATAATGAACTTACAGTAGAGTTAAAAAGAAATGTACTTCTGTATAAACATTCTTCATGAAGAAATACATGTACATGCCAACTTTCATGCCGATTGGTCAAACGTTGTTGGAATGAAAAGCAGTTAAACATTTTTTCTCGTCCTATATATGTATATCAATCGTCCACCTTTTAGAAATAAAATTGAAATAATATTGAGTCCACAAGTTTAGTTTAGTTTGGTTTAGCTTTTATTACATGAGTTTACTTTAAAATTTATTTGACATCTTCATTTGAGTCATATGCATGCTGGACCAAACGCACTGATTTGGTTACTTCGGTTACAAATATGGATAGTTAATGCTCTAGAAGTTGTGAGGAAGGTATTCAGACGTTGTGCCCATTGTACAGACATCGACTACTTCAAGCAAGTAATGGGTTCACTTCCAAGTGACAGATTTTTGGTACACCGAACTGTGGTGTAGATTTGTATGGATCATGTTTAACAACGTATCGGGTTCGAAGCAAAGTTCCTTATAAAACATACTTAGCAGTTTTCATTTCTTTCTCGTCAAAAGCTGTTCTCTTGTAGAGCAGATTTATCAACTAATCAGCAAATTTACTGTGACAACGCAACGAACTTTGATTCGAAACTGCATTGTGCGAGCGCAAGACCACCAATCTATCACATGCACCAGCATTGAACTGTGAAATGAGTTGATGAGCTAAAACCAAACATATTCCCCCCGTTGGAAGAGTAGGTCTTCCAACAAAGTAAGAACCGAATTAAGAACCGCATGTTCTTCATACGCTGTCGAATTGCAGACGCAGGAGTGTACATTTTAGCTTACTCGTTTCATTGTTCAATGCTGATATGTCGTAACAAGATCAATGTATTTCCATATTAACCTCTGAAGAAATATTATAGAATAAAAATCAAAATAAAAGATATCAACTTATTTAACTTTAAGAAATCAAATCAAATTTTACATACCCACATTCTTTACTTTCCTTTATTTAAATTTTTGTACCTTCAATGTCGCCGTGTCATAATGTCATTCAATGTCGCAACGTTTAAGCCTAAGAAGTCATGTTATATGGGCATAAGATGGTACTGTATACGAAGGTAGTATCTTCTTTCCACTTTTTAGAATATTTTCTCAATTCTACTAAATGTTTTTCTATGTCGATGGAGTGGATGTATCGTGTAGGTGTATATGGGGTAGTGCGATGTAGGCGCGTGCGGTGTAAAATTTAAATGGTACGTGACTCGCATTTAAATTATGTACAAATATCATGTGTATTATCACACATACAAAAAGAAAGCTATAGACCAAAAGCTTACCTTCGTCTAAAAGCAGCTTAGTTAGAAGTTAAAACGGTGAATGAAAAGCACGAAACACTCAAACAACAAAAGTATTAACAAATTTGCACAAATCAAGAAAAATTTGCAGATTTCTACCTCTTAAATATTTTTTCTTCTATTATTCTGTTCTCGCCTCTGCCCTACATTAGGTCATGGGTCTATCAGTTTGTTTATTTGTTTGTCTGGTGCGATGCGCCCACGTTACTCTATATGCATGTCTATGTTATTCTTTCACTTTACCCAGGTTCATTCCTTCATCTTTCACTTTGGCTTTGCTTCAGCTTTGGCTTTCAACGAGTGTGAAGCATAGAAATGTGTTAAATGGCTCAATGGGGGATTAGTTCCAAAAGCTAAACTGATTAGATGCCATTTATTTATTTGGCTGACTGGATGGCTGGCTGGCTGGTGTTAGGCTCTAATGAATTTTAATGTGTGTCCTAGTCCTACTATTGTAGCAAGTAAATCGTTGAGGCGGCAGCTTAAATGAATTTCCATTGCATACTTTGAGGGGTTCACTTATTAATGGGGGAGTCTTTAATAAATGATAATTTTATTATTGTATGATTAAAAAAGAAATCTTCATTTATTCAATAAAATTTAAAAAAAAAAGTTTATACATATTGTATATAGATAGAATAGTACTATAAAGAGAAATATTATACACATAAACACTTATGAAGACTCCACGTGCACACCTGCGTTTGACAGTCTTTATTGATTTATGACCACTTTTTTTTCTGTCGTTTACAATAAATTCAAGTACACACACTCCCCTCACACCCCAGCTATTTATTGACCTTCGACTTTCAATAAAAGAAATCATTTTAAATTATATCAGAGAGAAAAAATCAAACATAAATCATTGCATTGCATGAGCGGCTTTCTATAAATTTTTTCTTTATACTCTTCGTTCTACATGAAGAATGAAAAATATTACTTTATTCATATCTACTTTCATTTTCAATATTTCATTTTGATGATTCTTCTATGATGCCCTCTATACCATATAACGCTAATGCATTTTTAATGTAGCATTTACAATTGAATCGAAAGCGAAATCGAATGGAATGGAATTGAATTGAATGCTGGGGTGTGTATGAAGTTTGTGTGTATTGAAACTAAGTGTGCAACATTTAGCGTGGCATGTACGCGTAACCAAGCAACTCATTCAAGCCAAGTTGCTACTCTATATACATATATACTATGTGGAGTACAATGCCGTTCCAAACATTAGCCAGGCCATTTGTTGTAATTCACTTCCGGTAAACCAAAGTGAGGCGTGCCAAACAAAAACAAAAATACCAAAATCAATTCCATAGCACTGAAAAAAAGTATATGTATAGTTTCATATCATGTGTGCGGAAGGTAAAAGATATAAGGAACTGAGACTGCGGCAATTTCCTACTAGTTAGAAACTTATTCACTCATTCACCCAGTCAGTTTGAGAATCACCCAGTCAGATAGTCAGTCAGTGGGTCAGTTGGTTGGTTGGTTAGTTGCTGGATTGCTTGCTTGGCAGGAAGGTAGATCAGTAATGGTGTGCGTCCTGAGACGCTTAGTGGAAATAGTTAGTAAAAATCTTCCATCTGTGTGTGTGTTTGTATGTGTTTTTGTAAGAATTTTTCGTATTTCGCGCACGTTTTCATATTTTCCAGGTCAGTACGCTTCGTTCGATTTCAATTCAAGCGCGTGCAATGGCAGACGTTATTATACTTGTATATAAAGAAGTAAGTATTAGTTTGTGTATCTGTGTGTATATAGGTGATCAGCATATTTGATAGTTCTTAAGCTATGTACGTGCATGTATGTGTGTTGTGGTAGTGTATTCGTGTATAATGAATTATAAATGCAGTTATAGCAGCACAAGGCATAACAATCTTTGTGTGCACAAATAGTTGTGTGTGTGTATGTGTGTGTGAGCGTTTCCATTTTTTCTTGTGTGGTAACTTTCAACTTCCCAATATGCGTCTATCTCACTTCTTCTTCATTCTATGGTTTTCTATAGTTTCCTGTACAAGTAGTTGAGAGTTTGAGCTGCTTGTCCTTGAAATTGCTATTCAATTCTTCCGGTATTTCATCTTCTTTTCTTCTTACTTATCGTACAATTTGGAGCATCTCATTTACTTAGTATTTCTTTCTTCTTTTCTCTCTACTGATTTTCAAGAGTACGTGCTACTTATATTTTGTAATTTTGCTGCTGTTCTTGTTGTTGTTTTTGTTGTTGTTTACCTTCTTTCATTCATTGTGCTTTGTTCATTCGTAAATATTTTTCCATTTCACTTCAATGAAACAGGATAATAAATTTTGTTTTTGTTGTGGAATTTATATTTTTATTTGCTATTGCTGCTGCTGCTCCAATTACTGGTTATTATTATTATTATTATTTCCGCAGTTATTACGATTTTTATTTGTATTATTTTTATTATTATTATTTTTTATTTTTTATACACTCCAAAGTATTTGCTCTAAATTGATTGTTTGGAAAAATCACGAGGAACAAGATGATAGTTGTGAAGAT
Organism: Amiota communis; assembly: GCA_037043315.1. NCBI lineage: Eukaryota > Metazoa > Arthropoda > Insecta > Diptera > Drosophilidae > Amiota > Amiota communis. Next base: position 609,030 of record JBAMAV010001157.1, on the reverse strand, counting down.
AAAAATTAGACCTGGCACATCCAATACCAACAACCGTAGTCTTCGCCTATTTTTTCTAAAAAGTAATCTTCTTAAATTCATCAATTCAATATCAGCAACAAAAGAAGAGAGAAGAGTAAAATAATTGAATTTTTTTCTTAATTTAACTTAAATTTAACCAAGTTTATTCAATTACATTTAAAAATATTTTATATCATTCGGAAATTCAATGTCAACATGACACACATATGACGTTTGAGTGACATTTTAATTAAAATGTTGCACTACGCACACGAAATGTTGGTCAGAAATTTTGTTCCAGCAATGATTGAATGTAAAAGATATTAAAATCTGAATTTGCATTAATTAGAATGATGAATAATAGTTAAATATTTATTTTATTTTATTATATTTTATGAGAGTTTCCAAATATACAATTTGCGAGACACGTTTTGGATTGTAGGAGGTAAAATCATGAAATAAATGCCAGGAATTCATTAGCAAAAGATTCCCAAGGTCACTTTAAAAAAAAAACTGGGTGAGATAATAAAAAATGTAAACCACGGCTTCCTGCATTTACTCAATTATAAACGTTTTATTGAAGATTAAATATTTCTTTTTTTTTTTTGTTCCAAAAGTCTTTGATTTTTTTATCAGACATATTTTCTTAGGCATATTTTCTATCAGTTTATCAATGTGTGTACTGGTAATATTATTCCATTTATGCTGCACTCTACCCCAAAGTTAATCTTCTGCAGGGAGCACTCTATCGAGTTTTTGAACTTTGGACCGGCTACTCCTTTAACCACTAACCAGTTACGCCTAATTTTATAACGCTAACAATGAAGTACGAATGACATTCGTCTATGTACAGTATGTGCTCTGGAACAACATGTATTGTGAATATTATGCTTAATTTGTTAAGAATGTGCTTATAATTCAATTGTATTTAAAAAAAAGTAAGGCTCTTTAGTTCGTGTTAAAGTTGTGGTATTGCATATCTTCTAGTTGTAGAATGAAGTCCGTGGACTGTTCATGATGCATCGATGATACCAACAGGACATTATTTTCTTTTTTGGGACCATAAGACAGCAATGTAAGTTCTTTTGTGAAGTCATACATATTGTAGTAGAAAGAATTTTGCTCAAAATTTAATTATGAACGAAAAATTACATTCGTTCGTCAATGGTTAAGGGTTGACTAAAATGGTGACTATGTCAGCCAACTCTGAGTATTACGGGCAGTGTGCTCCAGATTAGATAATATCTTCATGTTTGGGATTCGGTATTCGACTAAGTAATCAAGCAATTTTCAAGTAATTGTGTTAAAAATCAAGATCTCGATGAATTATATTATTCGTGACAAACCAACTAGCCTAAGTACGGTTTAATTGAAGGTTCTGAATTATCTCTATATTTATTGTGGCACCACACACATGTGTCACACACTAAAACTTTGTAAAACTTGTTGTGCAAAAGAAAACAAGATATTCCTCTAGTCTTTATGTTAGTTGCAGTCGTTTGGGTAAACGTAAATGTAAGCATCATCTTCCGTCTTCTAGCCCAGCTTCTCGTGGATATCCTTACACATTTTTATTATTGATCAAAGTAAAATCTCCCTTGGGCATATATCTACAGTGCCAATGAAATTGTCCGCTCACCGGAATGTATATTCTTCTTAAAACATAACAAAGGACTAAGATGACCACTTGGGGGAGTTGACTAAACTTGAATAACATGACTAAAGCATTTAATTTTATGTGTTATTATTATTTACTCATTATCTTTTAGTTAATTTTATCTTTTATATGATACATTTTATTTTTGTTTTGCTAACAAAAAAAAAAAACATAAATAAATAAAATCATCATATTTCTTTTCTTGTTGAATTAAAATTTAAAAAAGACATTCCTCATACGCCATGTTTAACGAATCGTGCATTTGCTCTTTACAAAACTGGCTTCACTCACACACACATTCATATTTACTTGAACGCACTAAAACCCATGCAGCAAATGCATAATTTATTGGGTGTAAGAGGCGTACGAGGCACTACACACTCACTTACACATTCACACACACACAGATACTCATAATTGACGTGCAAAAAATTCCCATACAAAAGAAACAGAATCAGCAACAACAACACTAAAGAAAAAACAACGTTCATTCAACGACTCGTGCCAGTAACCCAAAAATAAAAGAAACATAAAAAATGAAAAAAAAAAATAAAGGAATGAAGAAAAAAAGTTAAAACGGGAAACTAAAAAAAAATACAAATAAAAAAGCAACAAAAGTGCAATTCATAGTCCCAGATGCTTTTCTGTTGCTGTTGCTGTTGATACTGCAAAACTACTTCAAAGCTGCTTTTCCTATATAAAATGACAAAAAACATAAAAAAATAGGAGAGAAAAACTTCAGCGGGTGTTTTTCCTATTTTTTGTTTTTATTTTCTATTTTTAATAATGCAACATTTCGCTTCCTGTTGGCTTTTTTTATGTTCAGCACTCGTGTTTTTTCTCTTGTTTGTTATTGTTTGGTGGTAAAGATGATGATGGTGGTGTATGAAGGAGATGCTAACGATATTGTGGTGGTGGATGGTGGACGTGTGATGAAGGTTTTGTCGCTAAGAATATGAAGAATGTAGTGTGAATTGCATTTAAAAAACTTATAGTTTTACGCGAGCTCTTCCACACACATACATCTAGATAGAGATGTAGATGCAGATGCACATTCACATGTTCAAGCATGCAAAAGCTGCTCACACTCAACAAATGAAAGAAAAATTCATAACACAAAAATACAAAAATGAAAAAAAAAAACAAAATGAAATAGAGAAGAGAAGGGAAGGGAAGTAAAGCAAAGCGGAGAATAGAGTTGAGTCTATGCAACAACTTCCACACATAAGCAAGCTTACTGTTGTTGCATTTACTGCTGATGCTGCTGGTGCTACAAGTTAGGCTGCGACTTTTGTGCGGCATGAATGCCTTATACTATAGTATACATATGTATGTGTGCATACATTTGAAATTATATTTTTCTTCTTTTGTGTTTTCCTTTTTCTCTTTTCTTCTTTTAATTCTGTCGCATTTTATTTAGTAGTATTCGTAGCTTAGTTAATTTGTAGTGAAAGCCTCGACTCGACTTAGGTTTTATCTTGTGCTGCTACATGCCATTCACCATTCATTTTCCAATGTGAAACAAACTTATTTAACATATTTAAACAGTAGATTGAATTTTTCTTTAAAGATCTTAAGAGTTTTTTCATTATCAAACATATATCTTTTATATCTTTTGATTGTATTTCAATTGCTTTGCACTGATGCGATATTTTAATTTGTTGCTTCAATTATCATCAACACCAATATACAATAACAATCAACATAATTACATAGTCACCTATCCACAGAAATAAAGAAAAAAGAAGGGATAAAGTGATAGAGAAAATTAAATATCATAAAATTTAATGTAATACATAGTATGTATGTATATATCTGACAACACCTCATTATTTGTATCTATCAGTTGCGCCCATGTGTGTGCTTTGCATAAATTTTTTTTCGATTAAATATTTTTCTTTATTTTGCTTTGTTGCTGCTGCTGATGCTTCCGTTCAACTGCGATCCATGAAAATTAACACGGAAATTCACAACAATTATTATTAATTTCATGAAAAAGAAAGACAGCAACAACGAGTTGCACTTGATTTCATCTTTACTTTTTTTTTATTGAGCCTTTCAACGAATTTTACAATTAATGCAATTGCAACCACAAAGGGAAAGAGGTGAGGAAGATGGAAGAGAAATTATATTGAAAATATTTAACGAGCCAAAGAGACAGAAATTTATCAAAAAAAAAAAAAAAACGAGCAATGAAAAAAGACTATGATGATGATGATGATGATGAAATAACAATAATTGCCAGGAGCATATAATGATCAACATCATCATCAATGGGTATGTGTGAAGAGACTGCAAAGTAGATTCAAGTAGCAACAGCAGCAGCAAAGATGATTCAAAAGAAAACAAGCAAAAAAGGGTGCGAACGGTCATAAGAGCAAAATGAGTAAAAGAAGTAAGTGGATTTGCAAAAAACACAAGTACATGATGGATGCAGTTGACATACATAAAATGCAGAAAACACGAAAAAGAAATAAAGACACAAAAATGTAAAATGGCTGACTGACTGACTGGCTGACTGACTGGCTGACTGACTGACTGAATAACTAACTGACTGACTGACTGACTGGCTGGCTGGCTGGCTGGCGGACTGACTGACTGACTGACTGACTGACTGACTGGCTGACTGGCTGATTGACTGACTGACTGACTGAGTGTGTGAGAGACAGTTAGTCAGACAGACAAAAATGAGTTATAAATGAATAAGCGAAATAAGCTGCGCACAACACAGTATGCAACGTTGAAGTAGTGAGTTGCTTCTTCTGCTGCTGCTGCAATTCCTGCTATTTTATGCACCTTATGCATGCTTTAGTGATTGTACCTGTGAGTGCGTATGTGTGCTGTAGAAATTTGCATGTGTGTAAGTGCATATCTGATTTCATTTTAATCCTTTTTACAAATTTAAGTTGTCGTTTCTTTTCGTATATTTTTAAATAAGAAATGATAAAGGTATAAACAAATGAAGATATGTAGATACTAAAACAGTAGGAATGCAGAATGAATAACTTAAAACAATAAATCTCTACTACTGATCAGATATGAGTATAGAGAGCACAGAGGGGATTAATATTTAACTAATGATTTTGTTTTCCTTGATGGCTCTACTTGTTGATGGCACCAAACTTCATAAGAATACTCTTCAACTATGCTTGAGTTTCCCTGACATACTTTTTACTAAAATTTCATCGAAATCGGTCTAGTAGTTTCGGAATCCATATTCGTCATACATAGATGTATATAGCAAAGATATGCAGTGAAGCATATGAGCAAACCTTTCATGAAAGAAAAATTCGTTGTCTCTATCGCACTCAAGTGAAGATAGTAATTTAACGTATCATAAAAATGTACGTGTTAGAAGAAAACCGATTACATATTCGTGATCATCAGGTCCAATTTAATAAAAAGTGATTATTGTTATAAAAAAAATTGTATAATAGGAGTCACAAATTTTTAGGGAGAAGAATTGGCTTTTGAAAAAGTGGTATGGAATTAGGAAAGAAGACATTTCAGATACTTTAAAAATGTTGACATTGTTCCAAAATGTGCAACGAAGATATCTTTGAATGAACGAATGGGCGTGTATCCCTATTGACTAAGTAAGTGTGGGTGATGGCGCTGTGACCAATTCGAAGACTTGTGAATACCAAATTATTACGTTGTGGCTATTAATGTTATCATAAGAAATAGTGAAATATTCTCTCTCTGAAAGGAAAGTAAATTTTGTAAATTTTGTAAATTTTAATAAAAGTGAAACGAAAAATGGCTACATCCTCAAAATTCGATTCTGATAAGATATTTTGCCCATCTCATCCATCTGCTATTTTGATTGAAGATTATCGCGCCGGTGACATGATTTGTCCTGAGTGTGGCCTAGTCGTTGGCGATCGTGTCATTGACGTAAGCTGTGAATGGCGGACATTCAGCCGTACAGATTCGGATGGAGTCGATCGTAATCGTTGTGGTGGTGCCGAACATCCACTATTTATAATGTTATCGCTTGCAAATCATTTTTCGCTAAAATAAATTTAGGAGTCTTTTACTTATGATCTAAGGAATACATGGTATTTTTTTCATAATTTTCTATTGATCTGTTTGCCTCCCACAAGCCAATGGGTGTAAAAGTCACGGTCATATACGCATTGTTGCTTGCCTTAAAAATTCAATTTTCAATTCTGAGTCTACATATTGGTTTACATGGGCGCTATGAGTGGGCGTGATCGGATCGTTTTGAATACTTATGTAGTTTTTCTATATACGATTGTTATCAATTCTACAAATCTTCAAGTCTCCAGCTTTATTTCTTGAATTCATGGCAAAAAAAAAGACTTTGGGAGCAATGTGCTCTGTAAGGACTCATATTCTTCTTGTTAATGTGTAGTTTAATGCTAAATACACACTCTGTGCATGAATGTATGCAGGGTGAATATACGTTTGTGCTCTACATTGTTATATGATTGTTCCCTTGAAGTGTTTGCTGCTTATAAGATTAACATGAAATAAAATATTATCTTCAACTACAACCAACTCTTCTCCTTACTTTCAATTACTCTCTGTACTCTCATTGACTTAACACTCTTTCGTTTATTATGGATTCATCTTCATTCATAATCTTTTGACAATTTCAATTTAACAATTTCATGTATTTTCAAAAATATCATGTATTCAACACAACTCAACATCATCATCATTTTATTGCTGTTTGTTGCATTGGTGAAACAAACCAAAAAAGTGAGGTTGTGTATGCATGTTTTACATGCACTTGCCACACTGTAATATCAATGCCACACTACCATGATGCCGTTTACTTTTGTTGTTGGTTGGTTCGTTGGTTGGTTGATTGTTGTTCATTTTAATTGCAATGCTTGCATATGAATACTCGGAGATATTTCCATTTTGGGTTTATAAATTGTATGAATTTTGTTGCAGAAATGCACACAAATAGACTAGAACTCTACTGTATGTACATCTATCAAGGCTTAGTTTAAAATAAAATAAAAATAAAAGTTAGTTTTGCTTTAAAAAATGAGATAAACGTTACCAAAAATTGTTTCAAATCACAAAACACTTTCACTCGATGAGCATTGTGCAACATGCTTTACCAACACTAGATTATCAAGACCACAAAGTACATACAATCATCATCATCACCATCACTATCATCGTTATTATGATACATAGTATTCTTGTATGGGTAAAAGCATATCAAATGCTTAAAAAGTTGAAAATGGAAAAAAGAAAAATCAAAACTCACGTGTTCAATAACCAAAACCAAACAAATATAAAGTGAGCATACACAGACGCACCACACACTCACACATATTTATGTACAAATATGTATGTACATATATCTACAGACATATCTAAAACGTGACTATGTCTTTGTATTCGTGATTCAACTAAAAAATGTCCTCTAACTCTCTGCCCGAATAACTAAACCAAATGTACACAGGCGCCATCACTGTTACTATATGTTGTTGACTACAATGATGATGATGTTTATGATGATGATGACGATTGTGTTAAGGTTGCTGCCTAAGCAGAATAGTGTATTGTCTATTGTGGTATGTGGCAAGTGGTGTTGCTCAGCTTAGTTCCCTGATACTCTCTGCTTTGGTTCATGTGGCACGTACAATAACATGTGCTAAAACAAAATCCTCCAAAAACAATTTCATTTATCCCAAACTAGGAAATATCATCAATAGCATCGTCTACTGCTTCGTTACATAGTATGTACATATATGTAATGCACATATTATTTTATTTGGAAATCAATTAAATCAACAATTTGAAAGCAAAAATCTAACAGCAATGTAAACTTCTTCAAAAACATATTAACTAAATTGCCGTGCACCAACACTACAACTAAATACCTTTTACTAAATATTATATAAGTAAATATCATTCTCAATCTCATTTGATCTTAAGATAATTTTATTTTAATTGTTGGGAAAATACTTAACACTTGATTAAATAAATATAAATAAAATAATATTATCATGTAATAATTGAATAAGAATTCAATTAAATTTAACGGAACTCAACTGACTGAACTCAACTGAACTTCCTTTCATTTGAACTCACAAAAAAAAAAACAAAAACAAATATGACTTTTTCACGTAATGTCAACGTCAACATAGCAACGAAATATGGTAAAATCGCATCAACCTGCGCCACGACAGAACAAGGACATGACACGCATGACACACGTGCAAATGACATTCATTGTATGCCGTTATGTGTTCCATGTTCATGCGAGTGTGTGTCTGAGTGTGCCTGATTGTATCACTATCCTTTTAGTCTAGGCCATCTCAGTGTCTCTCTCTACCTGACTCCTTCAGAATTTGGGTATGCCACAAGCTACAAGTCTACTGCTATATTGCGGTTTTCTTTCATGCCTTGTCACTGTCTACTACAATACTAAGTTTGTTCTACTTGTTCGTTTTCCATTTCGTACTCTGTTCTTTTTCACCGCTTTCTAGTTGAACTGTGACAAAAAATAAATGTGAAACTGAGCATCAACAAAAAAAAAATAAGGATACAAACAAGCATGAAGCGCATCTTGTAGCACATTCAGAAAAACTGAACAGAAAAATTTAGCATTGCCTTCTGAATATCCTTCTGAGTAAATCAAAACTCCTTCTCTTAATGCAAGAAGGAATTTTAGAGTATCTAACATCTAAAGACGTCTATCATTATATAAAGGTGTGGAACTCTATTGAAAATTACATTTTAACATTAAGTTAGTATAGGGACTGATTCATATCGACCCATTTATTATTCTGATAACTTTCCTAGTTATCGCCACTATCACTTGAGTTCTTTTCTTAAGGTTTTCGTTACTATTATATTTGTTGTTTCCTTCCAATATTGGTGCGATTTTCCTTTAAGCCTTTATTTAAGTTTCATGTTTGTGGAACTCCAAGGCATCCCGCAGAATGTTTCTGGACCATAGTTCGTATCTAGCGTGTTCATCTGGTATCTTTGGATCATATATTATCACTCTCTTATTCCAAATGTTGCAAATATTTAATGACTTTGATAAAGGAGATATAGCATACATTTAGTACTACCATCGGTTTTTCTTGAAGCTTCCTACCAATATGGAGAGTGTAGCGGTGATAATCGCTAACTGTAGTTCATTACAGTAGACATGAAATATTTCACAATAAGAATTTCATTTTTAAATATGCATTTAAAACCTTATTTACTATCGAGAATATCAATCCAGAATTAATTAATCGAGTAGTTTTCATAGAAAAGGAAAATCTGTCAATTTTCTCATCACTTAATATTCTTCATCATAAGAAACAGTGAAATATTCTCTCTCTGAAAGGAAAGTAAATTTTGTAAATTTTGTAAATTTTAATAAAAGT